>CATOTT010000039.1:0-26349 GCA_951813785.1 Criorhina ranunculi
ATCGACTTTTAGACCAATCGAACCACAAACGGCGAAACTCGCCCGCCTTTGAGAATTTCGAAATTGCGTTTATATATTCATATAACAAGCGACCATGATAGAAACTTTTAGACCAATCGAACCACAAACGGCGAACCTCGCCCGCCTTTGAGAATTTCGAAATTTCGTTTGTATATTCATATAACAAGCGACCATGATAGAGATCATGAATCGACTTTTAGACCAATCGAACCACAAACGGCGAAATTCGCCCGCCTTTGATAATTTCGAAATTTCGTTTGTATATTCATATGACAAGCGACCATGATAGAGATCATGAATCGACTTTTAGACCAATCGAACCACAAACGGACGAAACTCGCCCGCCTTTGAGAATTTCGAAATTGCGTATATATTCATATAACAAGCGACCATGATAGAGATCATGAATCGACTTTTAGACCAATCGAACCACAAACGGCGAAACTCGCCCGCCTTTGAGAATTTCGAAATTGCGTTTATATATTCATATAACAAGCGACCATGATAGATAACTTTTAGACCAATCGAACCACAAACGGCGAACCTCGCCCGCCTTTGAGAATTTCGAAATTTCGTTTGTATATTCATATAACAAGCTACCATGATAGAGATCATGAATCGACTTTTAGACCAATCGAACCACAAACGGCGAAACTCGCCCGCCTTTGAGAATTTCGAAATTTCGTTTGTATATTCATATGACAAGCGACCATGATAGAGATCATGAATCGACTTTTAGACCAATCGAACCACAAACGGCGAAACTCGCCCGCCTTTGAGAATTTCGAAATTTCGTTTGTATATTCATATAACAAGCGACCATGATAGATAACTTTTAGACCAATCGAACCACAAACGGCGAAACTCGCCCGCCTTTGAGAATTTCGAAATTTCGTTTGTATATTCATATAACAAGCGACCATGATAGAGATCATGAATCGACTTTTAGACCAATCGAACCACAAACGGCGAAACTCGCCCGCCTTTGAGAATTTCGAAATTTCGTTTGTATATTCATATAACAAGCGACCATGATAGAGATAATGAATCGACTTTTAGACCAATCGAACCACAAACGGCGAAACTCGCCCGCCTTTGATAATTTCGAAATTTCGTTTGTATATTCATATGACAAGCGACCATGATAGAGATCATGAATCGACTTTTAGACCAATCGAACCACAAACGGCGAAACTCGCCCGCCTTTGAGAATTTCGAAATTGCGTTTATATATTCATATAACAAGCGACCATGATAGAGATCATGAATCGACTTTTAGACCAATCGAACCACAAACGGCGAAACTCGCCCGCCTTTGAGAATTTCGAAATTGCGTTTATATATTCATATAACAAGCGACCATGATAGAGATCATGAATCGACTTTTAGACCAATCGAACCACAAACGGCGAAACTCGCCCGCCTTTGAGAATTTCGAAATTGCGTTTATATATTCATATAACAAGCGACCATGATAGATAACTTTTAGACCAATCGAACCACAAACGGCGAACCTCGCCCGCCTTTGAGAATATCGAAATTTCGTTTGTATATTCATATGACAAGCGACCATGATAGAGATCATGAATCGACTTTTAGACCAATCGAACCACAAACGGCGAAACTCGCCCGCCTTTGAGAATTTCGAAATTGCGTTTATATATTCATATAACAAGCGACCATGATAGAGATCATGAATCGACTTTTAGACCAATCGAACCACAAACGGCGAAACTCGCCCGCCTTTGATAATTTCGAAATTTCGTTTGTATATTCATATGACAAGCGACCATGATAGAGATCATGAATCGACTTTTAGACCAATCGAACCACAAACGGCGAAACTCGCCCGCCTTTGATAATTTCGAAATTTCGTTTGTATATTCATATGACAAGCGACCATGATAGAGATCATGAATCGACTTTTAGACCAATCGAACCACAAACGGCGAAACTCGCCCGCCTTTGAGAATTTCGAAATTGCGTTTATATATTCATATAACAAGCGACCATGATAGATAACTTTTAGACCAATCGAACCACAAACGGCGAACCTCGCCCGCCTTTGAGAATTTCGAAATTTCGTTTGTATATTCATATAACAAGCGACCATGATAGAGATCATGAATCGACTTTTAGACCAATCGAACCACAAACGGCGAAACTCGCCCGCCTTTGAGAATTTCGAAATTGCGTTTATATATTCATATAACAAGCGACCATGATAGAGATCATGAATCGACTTTTAGACCAATCGAACCACAAACGGCGAAACTCGCCCGCCTTTGATAATTTCGAAATTTCGTTTATATATTCATATAACAAGCGACCATGATAGAGATCATGAATCGACTTTTAGACCAATCGAACCACAAACGGCGAAACTCGCCCGCCTTTGATAATTTCGAAATTTCGTTTGTATATTCATATGACAAGCGACCATGATAGAGATCATGAATCGACTTTTAGACCAATCGAACCACAAACGGCGAAACTCGCCCGCCTTTGAGAATTTCGAAATTTCGTTTATATATTCATATGACAAGCGACCATGATAGAGATCATGAATCGACTTTTAGACCAATCGAACCACAAACGGCGAAACTCGCCCGCCTTTGAGAATTTCGAAATTGCGTTTATATATTCATATAACAAGCGACCATGATAGAGATCATGAATCGACTTTTAGACCAATCGAACCACAAACGGCGAAACTCGCCCGCCTTTGAGAATTTCGAAATTGCGTTTATATATTCATATAACAAGCGACCATGATAGATAACTTTTAGACCAATCGAACCACAAACGGCGAACCTCGCCCGCCTTTGAGAATTTCGAAATTTCGTTTGTATATTCATATAACAAGCGACCATGATAGAGATCATGAATCGACTTTTAGACCAATCGAACCACAAACGGCGAAATTCGCCCGCCTTTGATAATTTCGAAATTTCGTTTGTATATTCATATGACAAGCGACCATGATAGAGATCATGAATCGACTTTTAGACCAATCGAACCACAAACGGCGAAACTCGCCCGCCTTTGAGAATTTCGAAATTGCGTTTATATATTCATATAACAAGCGACCATGATAGAGATCATGAATCGACTTTTAGACCAATCGAACCACAAACGGCGAAACTCGCCCGCCTTTGAGAATTTCGAAATTGCGTTTATATATTCATATAACAAGCGACCATGATAGATAACTTTTAGACCAATCGAACCACAAACGGCGAACCTCGCCCGCCTTTGAGAATTTCGAAATTTCGTTTGTATATTCATATAACAAGCGACCATGATAGAGATCATGAATCGACTTTTAGACCAATCGAACCACAAACGGCGAAACTCGCCCGCCTTTGAGAATTTCGAAATTGCGTTTATATATTCATATAACAAGCGACCCTGATAGAGAGCTTTTAGACCAATCGAACCACAAACGACGAAACTCGCCCGCCTTTGAGAATTTCGAAATTTCGTTTGTATATTCATATGACAAGCGACCATGATAGAGATCATGAATCGACTTTTAGACCAATCGAACCACAAACGGCGAAACTCGCCCGCCTTTGAGAATTTCAAAATTGCGTTTATATATTCATATAACAAGCGACCATGATAGAGATCATGAATCGACTTTTAGACCAATCGAACCACAAACGGCGAAACTCGCCCGCCTTTGATAATTTCGAAATTTCGTTTGTATATTCATATGACAAGCGACCATGATAGAGATCATGAATCGACTTTTAGACCAATCGAACCACAAACGGCGAAACTCGCCCGCCTTTGAGAATTTCGAAATTTCGTTTGTATATTCATATGACAAGCGACCATGATAGAGATCATGAATCGACTTTTAGACCAATCGAACCACAAACGGCGAAACTCGCCCGCCTTTGAGAATTTCGAAATTGCGTTTATATATTCATATAACAAGCGACCATGATAGAGATCATGAATCGACTTTTAGACCAATCGAACCACAAACGGCGAAACTCGCCCGCCTTTGAGAATTTCGAAATTGCGTTTATATATTCATATAACAAGCGACCATGATAGATAACTTTTAGACCAATCGAACCACAAACGGCGAACCTCGCCCGCCTTTGAGAATTTCGAAATTTCGTTTGTATATTCATATGACAAGCGACCATAATAGAGATCATGAATCGACTTTTAGACCAATCGAACCACAAACGGCGAAACTCGCCCGCCTTTGATAATTTCGAAATTTCGTTTGTATATTCATATGACAAGCGACCATGATAGAGATCATGAATCGACTTTTAGACCAATCGAACCACAAACGGCGAAACTCGCCCGCCTTTGAGAATTTCGAAATTGCGTTTATATATTCATATAACAAGCGACCATGATAGAGATCATGAATCGACTTTTAGACCAATCGAACCACAAACGGCGAAACTCGCCCGCCTTTGAGAATTTCGAAATTGCGTTTATATATTCATATAACAAGCGACCATGATAGATAACTTTTAGACCAATCGAACCACAAACGGCGAACCTCGCCCGCCTTTGAGAATTTCGAAATTTCGTTTGTATATTCATATAACAAGCGACCATGATAGAGATCATGAATCGACTTTTAGACCAATCGAACCACAAACGGCGAAACTCGCCCGCCTTTGAGAATTTCGAAATTGCGTTTATATATTCATATAACAAGCGACCATGATAGAGATCATGAATCGACTTTTAGACCAATCGAACCACAAACGGCGAAACTCGCCCGCCTTTGAGAATTTCGAAATTGCGTTTATATATTCATATAACAAGCGACCATGATAGATAACTTTTAGCCCAATCGAACCACAAACGGCGAACCTCGCCCGCCTTTGAGAATTTCGAAATTTCGTTTGTATATTCATATAACAAGCGACCATGATAGAGATCATGAATCGACTTTTAGACCAATCGAACCACAAACGGCGAAACTCGCCCGCCTTTGAGAATTTCGAAATTGCGTTTATATATTCATATAACAAGCGACCATGATAGATAACTTTTAGACCAATCGAACCACAAACGGCGAACCTCGCCCGCCTTTGAGAATTTCGAAATTTCGTTTGTATATTCATATGACAAGCGACCATGATAGAGATCATGAATCGACTTTTAGACCAATCGAACCACAAACGGCGAAACTCGCCCGCCTTTGAGAATTTCGAAATTGCGTTTATATATTCATATAACAAGCGACCATGATAGAGATCATGAATCGACTTTTAGACCAATCGAACCACAAACGGCGAAACTCGCCCGCCTTTGAGAATTTCGAAATTGCGTTTATATATTCATATAACAAGCGACCATGATAGATAACTTTTAGACCAATCGAACCACAAACGACGAAACTCGCCCGCCTTTGAGAATTTCGAAATTTCGTTTGTATATTCATATAACAAGCGACCATGATAGAGATCATGAATCGACTTTTAGACCAATCGAACCACAAACGGCGAAACTCGCCCGCCTTTGAGAATTTCGAAATTTCGTTTGTATATTCATATGACAAGCGACCATGATAGAGATCATGAATCGACTTTTAGACCAATCGAACCACAAACGGCGAAACTCGCCCGCCTTTGAGAATTTCGAAATTGCGTTTATATATTCATATAACAAGCGGCCATGATAGAGATCATGAATCGACTTTTAGACCAATCGAACCACAAACGGCGAAACTCGCCCGCCTTTGAGAATTTCGAAATTGCGTTTATATATTCATATAACAAGCGACCATGATAGATAACTTTTAGACCAATCGAACCACAAACGGCGAACCTCGCCCGCCTTTGATAATTTCGAAATTTCGTTTGTATATTCATATGACAAGCGACCATGATAGAGATCATGAATCGACTTTTAGACCAATCGAACCACAAACGGCGAAACTCGCCCGCCTTTGAGAATTTCGAAATTTCGTTTATATATTCATATGACAAGCGACCATGATAGAGATCATGAATCGACTTTTAGACCAATCGAACCACAAACGGCCAAACTCGCCCGCCTTTGAGAATTTCGAAATTGCGTTTATATATTCATATAACAAGCGACCATGATAGAGATCATGAATCGACTTTTAGACCAATCGAACCACAAACGGCGAAACTCGCCCGCCTTTGAGAATTTCGAAATTGCGTTTATATATTCATATAACAAGCGACCATGATAGATAACTTTTAGACCAATCGAACCACAAACGGCGAACCTCGCCCGCCTTTGAGAATTTCGAAATTTCGTTTGTATATTCATATAACAAGCGACCATGATAGAGATCATGAATCGACTTTTAGACCAATCGAACCACAAACGGCGAAACTCGCCCGCCTTTGAGAATTTCGAAATTGCGTTTATATATTCATATAACAAGCGACCATGATAGAGATCATGAATCGACTTTTAGACCAATCGAACCACAAACGGCGAAACTCGCCCGCCTTTGAGAATTTCGAAATTGCGTTTATATATTCATATAACAAGCGACCATGATAGATAACTTTTAGACCAATCGAACCACAAACGGCGAACCTCGCCCGCCTTTGAGAATTTCGAAATTTCGTTTGTATATTCATATAACAAGCGACCATGATAGAGATCATGAATCGACTTTTAGACCAATCGAACCACAAACGGCGAAATTCGCCCGCCTTTGATAATTTCGAAATTTCGTTTGTATATTCATATGACAAGCGACCATGATAGAGATCATGAATCGACTTTTAGACCAATCGAACCACAAACGGCGAAACTCGCCCGCCTTTGAGAATTTCGAAATTGCGTTTATATATTCATATAACAAGCGACCATGATAGATAACTTTTAGACCAATCGAACCACAAACGGCGAACCTCGCCCGCCTTTGAGAATTTCGAAATTTCGTTTGTATATTCATATAACAAGCGACCATGATAGAGATCATGAATCGACTTTTAGACCAATCGAACCACAAACGGCGAAACTCGCCCGCCTTTGAGAATTTCGAAATTGCGTTTATATATTCATATAACAAGCGACCCTGATAGAGAGCTTTTAGACCAATCGAACCACAAACGACGAAACTCGCCCGCCTTTGAGAATTTCGAAATTTCGTTTGTATATTCATATGACAAGCGACCATGATAGAGATCATGAATCGACTTTTAGACCAATCGAACCACAAACGGCGAAACTCGCCCGCCTTTGAGAATTTCAAAATTGCGTTTATATATTCATATAACAAGCGACCATGATAGAGATCATGAATCGACTTTTAGACCAATCGAACCACAAACGGCGAAACTCGCCCGCCTTTGATAATTTCGAAATTTCGTTTGTATATTCATATGACAAGCGACCATGATAGAGATCATGAATCGACTTTTAGACCAATCGAACCACAAACGGCGAAACTCGCCCGCCTTTGAGAATTTCGAAATTTCGTTTGTATATTCATATGACAAGCGACCATGATAGAGATCATGAATCGACTTTTAGACCAATCGAACCACAAACGGCGAAACTCGCCCGCCTTTGAGAATTTCGAAATTGCGTTTATATATTCATATAACAAGCGACCATGATAGAGATCATGAATCGACTTTTAGACCAATCGAACCACAAACGGCGAAACTCGCCCGCCTTTGAGAATTTCGAAATTGCGTTTATATATTCATATAACAAGCGACCATGATAGATAACTTTTAGACCAATCGAACCACAAACGGCGAACCTCGCCCGCCTTTGAGAATTTCGAAATTTCGTTTGTATATTCATATAACAAGCGACCATGATAGAGATCATGAATCGACTTTTAGACCAATCGAACCACAAACGGCGAACCTCGCCCGCCTTTGAGAATTTCGAAATTTCGTTTGTATATTCATATGACAAGCGACCATAATAGAGATCATGAATCGACTTTTAGACCAATCGAACCACAAACGGCGAAACTCGCCCGCCTTTGAGAATTTCGAAATTGCGTTTATATATTCATATAACAAGCGACCATGATAGAGATCATGAATCGACTTTTAGACCAATCGAACCACAAACGGCGAAACTCGCCCGCCTTTGAGAATTTCGAAATTGCGTTTATATATTCATAGAACAAGCGACCATGATAGATAACTTTTAGACCAATCGAACCACAAACGACGAAACTCGCCCGCCTTTGAGAATTTCGAAATTTCGTTTGTATATTCATATGACAAGCGACCATGATAGAGATCATGAATCGACTTTTAGACCAATCGAACCACAAACGGCGAAACTCGCCCGCCTTTGAGAATTTCGAAATTGCGTTTATATATTCATATAACAAGCGACCATGATAGAGATCATGAATCGACTTTTAGACCAATCGAACCACAAACGGCGAAACTCGCCCGCCTTTGATAATTTCGAAATTTCGTTTGTATATTCATATGACAAGCGACCATGATAGAGATCATGAATCGACTTTTAGACCAATCGAACCACAAACGGCGAAACTCGCCCGCCTTTGAGAATTTCGAAATTGCGTTTATATATTCATATAACAAGCGACCATGATAGATAACTTTTAGACCAATCGAACCACAAACGGCGAACCTCGCCCGCCTTTGAGAATTTCGAAATTTCGTTTGTATATTCATATGACAAGCGACCATGATAGAGATCATGAATCGACTTTTAGACCAATCGAACCACAAACGGCGAAACTCGCCCGCCTTTGAGAATTTCGAAATTGCGTTTATATATTCATATAACAAGCGACCATGATAGAGATCATGAATCGACTTTTAGACCAATCGAACCACAAACGGCGAAACTCGCCCGCCTTTGAGAATTTCGAAATTGCGTTTATATATTCATATAACAAGCGACCATGATAGATAACTTTTAGACCAATCGAACCACAAACGACGAAACTCGCCCGCCTTTGAGAATTTCGAAATTTCGTTTGTATATTCATATAACAAGCGACCATGATAGAGATCATGAATCGACTTTTAGACCAATCGAACCACAAACGGCGAAACTCGCCCGCCTTTGAGAATTTCGAAATTTCGTTTGTATATTCATATGACAAGCGACCATGATAGAGATCATGAATCGACTTTTAGACCAATCGAACCACAAACGGCGAAACTCGCCCGCCTTTGAGAATTTCGAAATTGCGTTTATATATTCATATAACAAGCGACCATGATAGAGATCATGAATCGACTTTTAGACCAATCGAACCACAAACGGCGAAACTCGCCCGCCTTTGAGAATTTCGAAATTGCGTTTATATATTCATATAACAAGCGACCATGATAGATAACTTTTAGACCAATCGAACCACAAACGGCGAACCTCGCCCGCCTTTGATAATTTCGAAATTTCGTTTGTATATTCATATGACAAGCGACCATGATAGAGATCATGAATCGACTTTTAGACCAATCGAACCACAAACGGCGAAACTCGCCCGCCTTTGAGAATTTCGAAATTTCGTTTATATATTCATATGACAAGCGACCATGATAGAGATCATGAATCGACTTTTAGACCAATCGAACCACAAACGGCGAAACTCGCCCGCCTTTGAGAATTTCGAAATTGCGTTTATATATTCATATAACAAGCGACCATGATAGAGATCATGAATCGACTTTTAGACCAATCGAACCACAAACGGCGAAACTCGCCCGCCTTTGAGAATTTCGAAATTGCGTTTATATATTCATATAACAAGCGACCATGATAGATAACTTTTAGACCAATCGAACCACAAACGGCGAACCTCGCCCGCCTTTGAGAATTTCGAAATTTCGTTTGTATATTCATATAACAAGCGACCATGATAGAGATCATGAATCGACTTTTAGACCAATCGAACCACAAACGGCGAAACTCGCCCGCCTTTGATAATTTCGAAATTTCGTTTGTATATTCATATAACAAGCGACCATGATAGAGATCATGAATCGACTTTTAGACCAATCGAACCACAAACGGCGAAACTCGCCCGCCTTTGAGAATTTCGAAATTGCGTTTATATATTCATATAACAAGCGACCATGATAGAGATCATGAATCGACTTTTAGACCAATCGAACCACAAACGGCGAAACTCGCCCGCCTTTGAGAATTTCGAAATTGCGTTTATATATTCATATAACAAGCGACCATGATAGATAACTTTTAGACCAATCGAACCACAAACGGCGAACCTCGCCCGCCTTTGAGAATTTCGAAATTTCGTTTGTATATTCATATAACAAGCGACCATGATAGAGATCATGAATCGACTTTTAGACCAATCGAACCACAAACGGCGAAACTCGCCCGCCTTTGAGAATTTCGAAATTTCGTTTATATATTCATATAACAAGCGACCATGATAGAGAGCTTTTAGACCAATCGAACCACAAACGACGAAACTCGCCCGCCTTTGAGAATTTCGAAATTTCGTTTGTATATTCATATGACAAGCGACCATGATAGAGATCATGAATCGACTTTTAGACCAATCGAACCACAAACGGCGAAACTCGCCCGCCTTTGAGAATTTCGAAATTGCGTTTATATATTCATATAACAAGCGACCATGATAGAGATCATGAATCGACTTTTAGACCAATCGAACCACAAACGGCGAAACTCGCCCGCCTTTGAGAATTTCGAAATTGCGTTTATATATTCATATAACAAGCGACCATGATAGATAACTTTTAGACCAATCGAACCACAAACGGCGAACCTCGCCCGCCTTTGAGAATTTCAAAATTGCGTTTATATATTCATATAACAAGCGACCATGATAGAGATCATGAATCGACTTTTAGACCAATCGAACCACAAACGGCGAAACTCGCCCGCCTTTGGTAATTTCGAAATTTCGTTTGTATATTCATATGACAAGCGACCATGATAGAGATCATGAATCGACTTTTAGACCAATCGAACCACAAACGGCGAAACTCGCCCGCCTTTGAGAATTTCGAAATTTCGTTTGTATATTCATATGACAAGCGACCATGATAGAGATCATGAATCGACTTTTAGACCAATCGAACCACAAACGGCGAAACTCGCCCGCCTTTGAGAATTTCGAAATTGCGTTTATATATTCATATAACAAGCGACCATGATAGATAACTTTTAGACCAATCGAACCACAAACGGCGAACCTCGCCCGCCTTTGAGAATTTCGAAATTTCGTTTGTATATTCATATAACAAGCGACCATGATAGAGATCATGAATCGACTTTTAGACCAATCGAACCACAAACGGCGAAACTCGCCCGCCTTTGAGAATTTCGAAATTGCGTTTATATATTCATATAACAAGCGACCATGATAGAGATCATGAATCGACTTTTAGACCAATCGAACCACAAACGGCGAAACTCGCCCGCCTTTGATAATTTCGAAATTTCGTTTGTATATTCATATGACAAGCGACCATGATAGAGATCATGAATCGACTTTTAGACCAATCGAACCACAAACGGCGAAACTCGCCCGCCTTTGAGAATTTCGAAATTGCGTTTATATATTCATATAACAAGCGACCATGATAGAGATCATGAATCGACTTTTAGACCAATCGAACCACAAACGGCGAAACTCGCCCGCCTTTGAGAATTTCGAAATTGCGTTTATATATTCATATAACAAGCGACCATGATAGATAACTTTTAGACCACCGAACCACAAACGGCGAACCTCGCCCGCCTTTGAGAATTTCGAAATTTCGTTTGTATATTCATATAACAAGCGACCATGATAGAGATCATGAATCGACTTTTAGACCAATCGAACCACAAACGGCGAAACTCGCCCGCCTTTGAGAATTTCGAAATTGCGTTTATATATTCATATAACAAGCGACCATGATAGAGATCATGAATCGACTTTTAGACCAATCGAACCACAAACGGCGAAACTCGCCCGCCTTTGATAATTTCGAAATTTCGTTTCTATATTCATATGACAAGCGACCATGATAGAGATCGTGAATCGACTTTTAGACCAATCGAACCACAAACGGCGAAACTCGCCCGCCTTTGAGAATTTCGAAATTTCGTTTGTATATTCATATAACAAGCGACCATGATAGAGATCATGAATCGACTTTTAGACCAATCGAACCACAAACGGCGAAACTCGCCCGCCTTTGATAATTTCGAAATTTCGTTTGTATATTCATATGACAAGCGACCATGATAGAGATCATGAATCGACTTTTAGACCAATCGAACCACAAACGGCGAAACTCGCCCGCCTTTGAGAATTTCGAAATTGCGTTTATATATTCATATAACAAGCGACCATGATAGAGATCATGAATCGACTTTTAGACCAATCGAACCACAAACGGCGAAACTCGCCCGCCTTTGAGAATTTCGAAATTGCGTTTATATATTCATATAACAAGCGACCATGATAGATAACTTTTAGACCAATCGAACCACAAACGGCGAACCTCGCCCGCCTTTGAGAATTTCGAAATTTCGTTTGTATATTCATATAACAAGCGACCATGATAGAGATCATGAATCGACTTTTAGACCAATCGAACCACAAACGGCGAAACTCGCCCGCCTTTGAGAATTTCGAAATTGCGTTTATATATTCATATAACAAGCGACCATGATAGAGAGCTTTTAGACCAATCGAACCACAAACGACGAAACTCGCCCGCCTTTGAGAATTTCGAAATTTCGTTTGTATATTCATATGACAAGCGACCATGATAGAGATCATGAATCGACTTTTAGACCAATCGAACCACAAACGGCGAAACTCGCCCGCCTTTGATAATTTCGAAATTTCGTTTGTATATTCATATGACAAGCGACCATGATAGAGATCATGAATCGACTTTTAGACCAATCGAACCACAAACGGCGAAACTCGCCCGCCTTTGAGAATTTCGAAATTTCGTTTGTATATTCATATGACAAGCGACCATGATAGAGATCATGAATCGACTTTTAGACCAATCGAACCACAAACGGCGAAACTCGCCCGCCTTTGAGAATTTCGAAATTGCGTTTATATATTCATATAACAAGCGACCATGATAGATAACTTTTAGACCAATCGAACCACAAACGGCGAACCTCGCCCGCCTTTGAGAATTTCGAAATTTCGTTTGTATATTCATATAACAAGCGACCATGATAGAGATCATGAATCGACTTTTAGACCAATCGAACCACAAACGGCGAAACTCGCCCGCCTTTGAGAATTTCGAAATTGCGTTTATATATTCATATGACAAGCGACCATGATAGAGATCATGAATCGACTTTTAGACCAATCGAACCACAAACGGCGAAACTCGCCCGCCTTTGAGAATTTCGAAATTGCGTTTATATATTCATATAACAAGCGACCATGATAGAGATCATGAATCGACTTTTAGACCAATCGAACCACAAACGGCGAAACTCGCCCGCCTTTGATAATTTCGAAATTTCGTTTGTATATTCATATGACAAGCGACCATGATAGAGAGCTTTTAGACCAATCGAACCACAAACGACGAAACTCGCCCGCCTTTGAGAATTTCGAAATTTCGTTTGTATATTCATATGACAAGCGACCATGATAGAGATCATGAATCGACTTTTAGACCAATCGAACCACAAACGGCGAAACTCGCCCGCCTTTGAGAATTTCAAAATTGCGTTTATATATTCATATAACAAGCGACCATGATAGAGATCATGAATCGACTTTTAGACCAATCGAACCACAAACGGCGAAACTCGCCCGCCTTTGATAATTTCGAAATTTCGTTTGTATATTCATATGACAAGCGACCATGATAGAGATCATGAATCGACTTTTAGACCAATCGAACCACAAACGGCGAAACTCGCCCGCCTTTGAGAATTTCGAAATTTCGTTTGTATATTCATATGACAAGCGACCATGATAGAGATCATGAATCGACTTTTAGACCAATCGAACCACAAACGGCGAAACTCGCCCGCCTTTGAGAATTTCGAAATTGCGTTTATATATTCATATAACAAGCGACCATGATAGAGATCATGAATCGACCTTTAGACCAATCGAACCACAAACGGCGAAACTCGCCCGCCTTTGAGAATTTCGAAATTGCGTTTATATATTCATATAACAAGCGACCATGATAGATAACTTTTAGACCAATCGAACCACAAACGGCGAAGCTCGCCCGCCTTTGAGAATTTCGAAATTGCGTTTATATATTCATATAACAAGCGACCATGATAGATAACTTTTAGACCAATCGAACCACAAACGACGAAACTCGCCCGCCTTTGAGAATTTCGAAATTTCGTTTGTATATTCATATGACAAGCGACCATAATAGAGATCATGAATCGACTTTTAGACCAATCGAACCACAAACGGCGAACCTCGCCCGCCTTTGAGAATTTCGAAATTTCGTTTGTATATTCATATGACAAGCGACCATAATAGAGATCATGAATCGACTTTTAGACCAATCGAACCACAAACGGCGAAACTCGCCCGCCTTTGAGAATTTCGAAATTGCGTTTATATATTCATATAACAAGCGACCATGATAGATAACTTTTAGACCAATCGAACCACAAACGACGAAACTCGCCCGCCTTTGAGAATTTCGAAATTTCGTTTGTATATTCATATGACAAGCGACCATAATAGAGATCATGAATCGACTTTTAGACCAATCGAACCACAAACGGCGAACCTCGCCCGCCTTTGAGAATTTCGAAATTTCGTTTGTATATTCATATGACAAGCGACCATAATAGAGATCATGAATCGACTTTTAGACCAATCGAACCACAAACGGCGAAACTCGCCCGCCTTTGAGAATTTCGAAATTGCGTTTATATATTCATATAACAAGCGACCATGATAGAGATCATGAATCGACTTTTAGACCAATCGAACCACAAACGGCGAAACTCGCCCGCCTTTGAGAATTTCGAAATTGCGTTTATATATTCATATAACAAGCGACCATGATAGATAACTTTTAGACCAATCGAACCACAAACGACGAAACTCGCCCGCCTTTGAGAATTTCGAAATTTCGTTTGTATATTCATATGACAAGCGACCATGATAGAGATCATGAATCGACTTTTAGACCAATCGAACCACAAACGGCGAAACTCGCCCGCCTTTGAGAATTTCGAAATTGCGTTTATATATTCATATAACAAGCGACCATGATAGAGATCATGAATCGACTTTTAGACCAATCGAACCACAAACGGCGAAACTCGCCCGCCTTTGATAATTTCGAAATTTCGTTTGTATATTCATATGACAAGCGACCATGATAGAGATCATGAATCGACTTTTAGACCAATCGAACCACAAACGGCGAAACTCGCCCGCCTTTGAGAATTTCGAAATTGCGTTTATATATTCATATAACAAGCGACCATGATAGAGATCATGAATCGACTTTTAGACCAATCGAACCACAAACGGCGAAACTCGCCCGCCTTTGAGAATTTCGAAATTGCGTTTATATATTCATATAACAAGCGACCATGATAGATAACTTTTAGACCAATCGAACCACAAACGGCGAACCTCGCCCGCCTTTGAGAATTTCGAAATTTCGTTTATATATTCATATGACAAGCGACCATGATAGAGATCATGAATCGACTTTTAGACCAATCGAACCACAAACGGCGAAACTCGCCCGCCTTTGAGAATTTCGAAATTGCGTTTATATATTCATATAACAAGCGACCATGATAGAGATCATGAATCGACTTTTAGACCAATCGAACCACAAACGGCGAAACTCGCCCGCCTTTGAGAATTTCGAAATTGCGTTTATATATTCATATAACAAGCGACCATGATAGATAACTTTTAGACCAATCGAACCACAAACGGCGAACCTCGCCCGCCTTTGAGAATTTCGAAATTTCGTTTGTATATTCATATAACAAGCGACCATGATAGAGATCATGAATCGACTTTTAGACCAATCGAACCACAAACGGCGAACCTCGCCCGCCTTTGAGAATTTCGAAATTTCGTTTGTATATTCATATGACAAGCGACCATAATAGAGATCATGAATCGACTTTTAGACCAATCGAACCACAAACGGCGAAACTCGCCCGCCTTTGAGAATTTCGAAATTGCGTTTATATATTCATATAACAAGCGACCATGATAGAGATCATGAATCGACTTTTAGACCAATCGAACCACAAACGGCGAAACTCGCCCGCCTTTGAGAATTTCGAAATTGCGTTTATATATTCATATAACAAGCGACCATGATAGATAACTTTTAGACCAATCGAACCACAAACGACGAAACTCGCCCGCCTTTGAGAATTTCGAAATTTCGTTTGTATATTCATATGACAAGCGACCATGATAGAGATCATGAATCGACTTTTAGACCAATCGAACCACAAACGGCGAACCTCGCCCGCCTTTGAGAACTTCGAAATTTCGTTTGTATATTCATATAACAAGCGACCATGATAGAGATCATGAATCGACTTTTAGACCAATCGAACCACAAACGGCGAAACTCGCCCGCCTTTGAGAATTTCGAAATTGCGTTTATATATTCATATAACAAGCGACCATGATAGATAACTTTTAGACCAATCGAACCACAAACGGCGAACCTCGCCCGCCTTTGAGTATTTCGAAATTTCGTTTGTATATTCATATAACAAGCGACCATGATAGAGATCATGAATCGACTTTAGACCAATCGAACCACAAACGGCGAAACTCGCCCGCCTTTGATAATTTCGAAATTTCGTTTGTATATTCATGTGACAAGCGACCATGATAGAGATCATGAATCGACTTTTAGACCAATCGAACCACAAACGGCGAAACTCGCCCGCCTTTGAGAATTTCGAAATTGCGTTTATATATTCATATAACAAGCGACCATGATAGATAACTTTTAGACCAATCGAACCACAAACGACGAAACTCGCCCGCCTTTGAGAATTTCGAAATTTCGTTTGTATATTCATATGACAAGCGACCATGATAGAGATCATGAATCGACTTTTAGACCAATCGAACCACAAACGGCGAACCTCGCCCGCCTTTGAGAATTTCGAAATTTCGTTTGTATATTCATATAACAAGCGACCATGATAGAGATCATGAATCGACTTTTAGACCAATCGAACCACAAACGGCGAAACTCGCCCGCCTTTGAGAATTTCGAAATTGCGTTTATATATTCATATAACAAGCGACCATGATAGATAACTTTTAGACCAATCGAACCACAAACGGCGAACCTCGCCCGCCTTTGAGTATTTCGAAATTTCGTTTGTATATTCATATAACAAGCGACCATGATAGAGATCATGAATCGACTTTAGACCAATCGAACCACAAACGGCGAACCTCGCCCGCCTTTGATAATTTCGAAATTTCGTTTGTATATTCATATGACAAGCGACCATGATAGAGATCATGAATCGACTTTTAGACCAATCGAACCACAAACGGCGAAACTCGCCCGCCTTTGATAATTTCGAAATTTCGTTTGTATATTCATATGACAAGCGACCATGATAGAGATCATGAATCGACTTTTAGACCAATCGAACCACAAACGGCGAAACTCGCCCGCCTTTGAGAATTTCGAAATTGCGTTTATATATTCATATAACAAGCGACCATGATAGATAACTTTTAGACCAATCGAACCACAAACGGCGAACCTCGCCCGCCTTTGAGAATTTCGAAATTTCGTTTGTATATTCATATAACAAGCGACCATGATAGAGATCATGAATCGACTTTTAGACCAATCGAACCACAAACGGCGAAACTCGCCCGCCTTTGAGAATTTCGAAATTGCGTTTATATATTCATATAACAAGCGACCATGATAGATAACTTTTAGACCAATCGAACCACAAACGGCGAAACTCGCCCGCCTTTGAGAATTTCGAAATTGCGTTTATATATTCATATAACAAGCGACCATGATAGAGATCATGAATCGACTTTTAGACCAATCGAACCACAAACGGCGAAACTCGCCCGCCTTTGAGAATTTCGAAATTGCGTTTATATATTCATATAACAAGCGACCATGATAGATAACTTTTAGACCAATCGAACCACAAACGGCGAACCTCGCCCGCCTTTGAGAATTTCGAAATTTCGTTTGTATATTCATATGACAAGCGACCATGATAGAGATCATGAATCGACTTTAGACCAATCGAACCACAAACGGCGAAACTCGCCCGCCTTTGATAATTTCGAAATTTCGTTTGTATATTCATATGACAAGCGACCATGATAGAGATCATGAATCGACTTTTAGACCAATCGAACCACAAACGGCGAAACTCGCCCGCCTTTGAGAATTTCGAAATTGCGTTTATATATTCATATAACAAGCGACCATGATAGAGATCATGAATCGACTTTTAGACCAATCGAACCACAAACGGCGAAACTCGCCCGCCTTTGATAATTTCGAAATTTCGTTTGTATATTCATATGACAAGCGACCATGATAGAGATCATGAATCGACTTTTAGACCAATCGAACCACAAACGGCGAAACTCGCCCGCCTTTGAGAATTTCGAAATTGCGTTTATATATTCATATAACAAGCGACCATGATAGATAACTTTTAGACCAATCGAACCACAAACGACGAAACTCGCCCGCCTTTGAGAATTTCGAAATTTCATTTGTATATTCATATGACAAGCGACCATGATAGAGATCATGAATCGACTTTTAGACCAATCGAACCACAAACGGCGAAACTCGCCCGCCTTTGATAATTTCGAAATTTCGTTTGTATATTCATATGACAAGCGACCATGATAGAGATCAAGAATCGACTTTTAGACCAATCGAACCACAAACGGCGAAACTCGCCCGCCTTTGAGAATTTCGAAATTGCGTTTATATATTCATATAACAAGCGACCATGATAGAGATCATGAATCGACTTTTAGACCAATCGAACAACAAACGGCGAAACTCGCCCGCCTTTGAGAATTTCGAAATTGCGTTTATATATTCATATAACAAGCGACCATGATAGATAACTTTTAGACCAATCGAACCACAAACGGCGAACCTCGCCCGCCTTTGAGAATTTCGAAATTTCGTTTGTATATTCATATAACAAGCGACCATGATAGAGATCATGAATCGACTTTTAGACCAATCGAACCACAAACGGCGAAACTCGCCCGCCTTTGAGAATTTCGAAATTGCGTTTATATATTCATATAACAAGCGACCATGATAGATAACTTTTAGACCAATCGAACCACAAACGGCGAACCTCGCCCGCCTTTGAGTATTTCGAAATTTCGTTTGTATATTCATATAACAAGCGACCATGATAGAGATCATGAATCGACTTTAGACCAATCGAACCACAAACGGCGAAACTCGCCCGCCTTTGAGAATTTCGAAATTGCGTTTATATATTCATATAACAAGCGACCATGATAGATAACTTTTAGACCAATCGAACCACAAACGGCGAACCTCGCCCGCCTTTGAGTATTTCGAAATTTCGTTTGTATATTCATATGACAAGCGACCATGATAGAGATCATGAATCGACTTTTAGACCAATCGAACCACAAACGGCGAAACTCGCCCGCCTTTGAGAATTTCGAAATTGCGTTTATATATTCATATAACAAGCGACCATGATAGAGATCATGAATCAACTTTTAGACCAATCGAACCACAAACGGCGAAACTCGCCCGCCTTTGAGAATTTCGAAATTGCGTTTATATATTCATATAACAAGCGACCATGATAGATAACTTTTAGACCAATCGAACCACAAACGGCGAACCTCGCCCGCCTTTGAGAATTTCGAAATTGCGTTTATATATTCATATAACAAGCGACCATGATAGATAACTTTTAGACCAATCGAACCACAAACGGCGAACCTCGCCCGCCTTTGAGAATTTCGAAATTTCGTTTGTATATTCATATAACAAGCTACCATGATAGAGATCATGAATCGACTTTTAGACCAATCGAACCACAAACGGCGAAACTCGCCCGCCTTTGAGAATTTCGAAATTTCGTTTGTATATTCATATGACAAGCGACCATGATAGAGATCATGAATCGACTTTAGACCAATCGAACCACAAACGGCGAAACTCGCCCGCCTTTGATAATTTCGAAATTTCGTTTGTATATTCATATGACAAGCGACCATGATAGAGATCATGAATCGACTTTTAGACCAATCGAACCACAAACGGCGAAACTCGCCCGCCTTTGAGAATTTCGAAATTGCGTTTATATATTCATATAACAAGCGACCATGATAGAGATCATGAATCGACTTTTAGACCAATCGAACCACAAACGGCGAAACTCGCCCGCCTTTGAGAATTTCGAAATTGCGTTTATATATTCATATAACAAGCGACCATGATAGATAACTTTTAGACCAATCGAACCACAAACGGCGAACCTCGCCCGCCTTTGAGAATTTCGAAATTTCGTTTGTATATTCATATAACAAGCGACCATGATAGAGATCATGAATCGACTTTTAGACCAATCGAACCACAAACGGCGAAACTCGCCCGCCTTTGAGAATTTCGAAATTGCGTTTATATATTCATATAACAAGCGACCATGATAGATAACTTTTAGACCAATCGAACCACAAACGGCGAACCTCGCCCGCCTTTGAGTATTTCGAAATTTCGTTTGTATATTCATATAACAAGCGACCATGATAGAGATCATGAATCGACTTTAGACCAATCGAACCACAAACGGCGAACCTCGCCCGCCTTTGATAATTTCGAAATTTCGTTTGTATATTCATATGACAAGCGACCATGATAGAGATCATGAATCGACTTTTAGACCAATCGAACCACAAACGGCGAAACTCGCCCGCCTTTGAGAATTTCGAAATTTCGTTTGTATATTCATATGACAAGCGACCATGATAGAGATCATGAATCGACTTTTAGACCAATCGAACCACAAACGGCGAAACTCGCCCGCCTTTGAGAATTTCGAAATTGCGTTTATATATTCATATAACAAGCGACCATGATAGAGATCATGAATCGACTTTTAGACCAATCGAACCACAAACGGCGAAACTCGCCCGCCTTTGAGAATTTCGAAATTGCGTTTATATATTCATATAACAAGCGACCATGATAGATAACTTTTAGGCCAATCGAACCACAAACGGCGAACCTCGCCCGCCTTTGAGTATTTCGAAATTTCGTTTGTATATTCATATAACAAGCGACCATGATAGAGATCATGAATCGACTTTAGACCAATCGAACCACAAACGGCGAAACTCGCCCGCCTTTGATAATTTCGAAATTTCGTTTGTATATTCATATGACAAGCGACCATGATAGAGATCATGAATCGACTTTTAGACCAATCGAACCACAAACGGCGGAACTCGCCCGCCTTTGAGAATTTCGAAATTTCGTTTGTATATTCATATGACAAGCGACCATGATAGAGATCATGAATCGACTTTTAGACCAATCGAACCACAAACGGCGAAACTCGCCCGCCTTTGAGAATTTCGAAATTGCGTTTATATATTCATATAACAAGCGACCATGATAGATAACTTTTAGACCAATCGAACCACAAACGGCGAACCTCGCCCGCCTTTGAGAATTTCGAAATTGCGTTTATATATTCATATAACAAGCGACCATGATAGATAACTTTTAGACCAATCGAACCACAAACGGCGAACCTCGCCCGCCTTTGAGAATTTCGAAATTTCGTTTGTATATTCATATAACAAGCTACCATGATAGAGATCATGAATCGACTTTTAGACCAATCGAACCACAAACGGCGAAACTCGCCCGCCTTTGAGAATTTCGAAATTTCGTTTGTATATTCATATGACAAGCGACCATGATAGAGATCATGAATCGACTTTAGACCAATCGAACCACAAACGGCGAAACTCGCCCGCCTTTGATAATTTCGAAATTTCGTTTGTATATTCATATGACAAGCGACCATGATAGAGATCATGAATCGACTTTTAGACCAATCGAACCACAAACGGCGAAACTCGCCCGCCTTTGAGAATTTCGAAATTGCGTTTATATATTCATATAACAAGCGACCATGATAGATAACTTTTAGACCAATCGAACCACAAACGACGAAACTCGCCCGCCTTTGAGAATTTCGAAATTTCGTTTGTATATTCATATAACAAGCGACCATGATAGAGATCATGAATCGACTTTTAGACCAATCGAACCACAAACGGCGAAACTCGCCCGCCTTTGATAATTTCGAAATTTCGTTTGTATATTCATATGACAAGCGACCATGATAGAGATCATGAATCGACTTTTAGACCAATCGAACCACAAACGGCGAAACTCGCCCGCCTTTGAGAATTTCGAAATTGCGTTTATATATTCATATAACAAGCGACCATGATAGATAACTTTTAGACCAATCGAACCACAAACGACGAAACTCGGCCGCCTTTGAGAATTTCGAAATTTCGTTTGTATATTCATATGACAAGCGACCATGATAGAGATCATGAATCGACTTTTAGACCAATCGAACCACAAACGGCGAAACTCGCCCGCCTTTGAGAATTTCGAAATTGCGTTTATATATTCATATAACAAGCGACCATGATAGATAACTTTTAGACCAATCGAACCACAAACGACGAAACTCGGCCGCCTTTGAGAATTTCGAAATTTCGTTTGTATATTCATATGACAAGCGACCATGATAGAGATCATGAATCGACTTTTAGACCAATCGAACCACAAACGGCGAAACTCGCCCGCCTTTGAGAATTTCGAAATTGCGTTTATATATTCATATAACAAGCGACCATGATAGAGATCATGAATCGACTTTTAGACCAATCGAACCACAAACGGCGAAACTCGCCCGCCTTTGATAATTCGAAATTTCGTTTGTATATTCATATAACAAGCGACCATGATAGATAACTTTTAGACCAATCGAACCACAAACGGCGAACTTCGCCCGCCTTTGAGAATTTCGAAATTTCGTTTGTATATTCATATAACAAGCGACCATGATAGATAACTTTTAGACCAATCGAACCACAAACGGCGAACTTCGCCCGCCTTTGAGAATTTCGAAATTTCGTTTGTATATTCATATAACAAGCGACCATGATAGAGATCATGAATCGACTTTTAGACCAATCGAACCACAAACGGCGAAACTCGCCCGCCTTTGATAATTTCGAAATTTCGTTTGTATATTCATATGACAAGCGACCATGATAGAGATCATGAATCGACTTTTAGACCAATCGAACCACAAACGGCGAAACTCGCCCGCCTTTGAGAATTTCGAAATTTCGTTTGTATATTCATATAACAAGCTACCATGATAGAGATCATGAATCGACTTTTAGACCAATCGAACCACAAACGGCGAAACTCGCCCGCCTTTGAGAATTTCGAAATTGCGTTTATATATTCATATAACAAGCGACCATGATAGAGATCATGAATCGACTTTTAGACCAATCGAACCACAAACGGCGAAACTCGCCCGCCTTTGAGAATTTCGAAATTGCGTTTATATATTCATATAACAAGCGACCATGATAGATAACTTTTAGACCAATCGAACCACAAACGGCGAACCTCGCCCGCCTTTGAGAATTTCGAAATTTCGTTTATATATTCATATAACAAGCGACCATGATAGATAACTTTTAGACCAATCGAACCACAAACGGCGAACCTCGCCCGCCTTTGAGAATTTCGAAATTTCGTTTGTATATTCATATAACAAGCGACCATGATAGAGATCATGAATCGACTTTTAGACCAATCGAACCACAAACGGCGAAACTCGCCCGCCTTTGAGAATTTCGAAATTTCGTTTGTATATTCTATGACAAGCGACCATGATAGAGATCATGAATCGACTTTTAGACCAATCGAACCACAAACGGCGAAACTCGCCCGCCTTTGAGAATTTTGAAATTGCGTTTATATATTCATATAACAAGCGACCATGATAGATAACTTTTAGACCAATCGAACCACAAACGGCGAACCTCGCCCGCCTTTGAGAATTTCGAAATTTCGTTTGTATATTCATATAACAAGCTACCATGATAGAGATCATGAATCGACTTTTAGACCAATCGAACCACAAACGGCGAAACTCGCCCGCCTTTGAGAATTTCGAAATTGCGTTTATATATTCATATAACAAGCGACCATGATAGAGATCATGAATCGACTTTTAGACCAATCGAACCACAAACGGCGAAACTCGCCCGCCTTTGAGAATTTCGAAATTTCGTTTGTATATTCATATAACAAGCGACCATGATAGAGATCATGAATCGACTTTTAGACCAATCGAACCACAAACGGCGAAACTCGCCCGCCTTTGAGAATTTCGAAATTGCGTTTATATATTCATATAACAAGCGACCATGATAGATAACTTTTAGACCAATCGAACCACAAACGACGAACCTCGCCCGCCTTTGAGAATTTCGAAATTTCGTTTGTATATTCATATAACAAGCGACCATGATAGAGATCATGAATCGACTTTTAGACCAATCGAACCACAAACGGCGAAACTCGCCCGCCTTTGAGAATTTCGAAATTGCGTTTATATATTCATATAACAAGCGACCATGATAGAGATCATGAATCGACTTTTAGACCAATCGAACCACAAACGGCGAAACTCGCCCGCCTTTGATAATTTCGAAATTGCGTTTATATATTCATATAACAAGCGACCGTGATAGAGAACTTTTAGACCAATCGAACCTCAAACGGCGAAACTCGCCCGCCTTTGAGAATTTCGAAATTGCGTTTATATATTCATATAACAAGCGACCATGATAGATAACTTTTAGACCAATCGAACCACAAACGGCGAACTTCGCCCGCCTTTGAGAATTTCGAAATTTCGTTTGTATATTCATATGACAAGCGACCATGATAGAGATCATGAATCGACTTTTAGACCAATCGAACCACAAACGGCGAAACTCGCCCGCCTTTGAGAATTTCGAAATTGCGTTTATATATTCATATAACAAGCGACCATGATAGAGATCATGAATCGACTTTTAGACCAATCGAACCACCAAACGGCGAAATTCGCCCGCCTTTGATAATTTCGAAATTGCGTTTATATATTCTATAACAAGCGACCGTGATAGAGAACTTTTAGACCAATCGAACCTTAAACGTCGAAACTCGCCCGCCTTTGAGAATTTCGAAATTTCGTTTGCATATTCATATAACAAGCGACCATGATAGAGATCATGAATCGACTTTTAGACCAATCGAACCACAAACGGCGAAACTCGCCCGCCTTTGAGAATTTCGAAATTGCGTTTATATATTCATATAACAAGCGACCATGATAGATAATTTTTAGACCAATCGAACCACAAACGGCGAAACTCGCCCGCCTTTGAGAATTTCGAAATTTCGTTTGTATATTCATATAACAAGCTACCATGATAGAGATCATGAATCGACTTTTAGACCAATCGAACCACAAACGGCGAAACTCGCCCGCCTTTGAGAATTTCGAAATTGCGTTTATATATTCATATAACAAGCGACCATGATAGAGATCATGAATCGACTTTTAGACCAATCGAACCACAAACGGCGAAACCTCGCCCGCCTTTGAGAATTTCGAAATTTCGTTGTATATTCATATAACAAAGCGACCATGATAGAGATCATGAATCGACTTTTAGACCAATCGAACCACAAACGGCGAACCTCGCCCCGCCTTTGAGAATTTCGAAATTTCGTTTGTATATTCATATAACAAGCGACCATGATAGAGATCATGATCGACTTTTAGACCAATCGAACCACAAACGGCGAACCTCGCCCGCCTTTGCGAATTTCGAAATTTCGTTTGTATATTCATATAACAAGCGACCATGATAGAGATCATGAATCGACTTTTAGACCAATCGAACCACAAACGGCGAAACTCGCCCGCCTTTGAGAATTTCGAAATTGCGTTATATATTCATATAACAAGCGACCATGATAGATAACTTTTAGACCAATCGGAACCACACAAACGGCGAACTCGCCCGCCTTTGAGAATTTCGAAATTGCGTTTATATATTCATATAACAAGCGACCATGATAGAGATCATGAATCGACTTTTAGACCAATCGAACCACAAACGGCGAAAACTCGCCCGCCTTTGAGAATTTCGAAATTGCGTTTATATATTCATATAACAAGCGACCATGATAGATAACTTTTATACCAATC
>CATOTT010000041.1:0-29637 GCA_951813785.1 Criorhina ranunculi
ACAATTTGTATACGTATCTGCGAAGCCTTGGCTTATCTGCAGAAGATTATATTTCTAATGGTATAATTTGTTATAATGAGCTTACAGTTTCATTTCGATTAAGAACCTGGGTTTAATTAAAAATGTTTGATTTTTTTTCTTCTAATTTTTAAGTTTACAATATTTGTGAATTCCCTAGGTAATTCGTTTATTGTTGATGGAACACTGTATTTCAGTTGTCGTCTACCATAGGTGTTGTTGCTTCTGGGCACTTGTAGCATTCCTTGGGCACGTCTTCGGGTATTCGCTTCATGATCAATTGGTCAAATAAAACGGTTGTCGTCGTAGTACTCCAGGATAAGCGTCATTTTGTAGATATGCTCAACTTGAAGCACTTTGAACCTCCTTACCTCATTCCGCGGATAACTGCGATTTATTTGCCTTAATATCGAGTTTTGCAGTCTTTGCAGTTTTCGGATGTGTGTTGCAGCTGCGTTGCCCCAGGCCAGTATTCCATATCGTAGCTTTGACTCCACTAGGGCATAGTACACTTGTTTTAGAACAGGCACCGTGGCATGGTACCGCAAGTGAGCTAGTGCGTATAAAGCCTTCTTTAGATCCATGCGCAATTTATCGATGTGTTTGTCCCAGAGAAAATGACAGTCGATTATAACTCCAAGATACTTGTAACTATCTACTACGTCGATGATTTGGTTTGATGAACTAGAGCAGGCATCATTGCTTAGATATATTTGGTTTTGTGTAGATTTGAATCTGGTACTTCTAATATGCATCATCTTAGTTTTCGAGCCGTTTATTACCAAACCGTTGTCGTGACACCATTTCACTGCCGAATTAAACTCCTCTTGCATTATCGCTGTCGCCGTTTCTAAAGATCTATGACGAACTACAATTGCTGTGTCGTCAGCAAACGCGAATGGAGTACTCTGCTTAAAAACGCGAAGTAGTTCGTTAGTGTAGAGTATAAAGAGAATCGGACCCAATTTTGATTACTGGGGGACTCCATATTGCACCTTCTTATTCTCACTTAGCATGTCCTTTATTTTGACGCAAAACAGCCTGTTGTGTAGGTAATCCCTAAGCCAGTCCGCCATTACTCCTCGTATACCAATCCGTCGTAGTGCTTCTAGTAGATTTGCGTGATTTAATGTGTCAAACGCTTTACTAAAATCCATGAACAGGACTAATACATGGTGGCTTTTGTTGAGGCTCTCATTAACACAGTTAACAAATTCTCCTAGAAGTTTGCCTGTGCTTTTGTTTTTCTGGAATCCGTACTGACTTTTATGTATTAGCGAGTGCTTATCAGTAAAACTCTGTAATCTTTTTGCAATTACACCTTCCAGACACTTTTCGATTACCGGTAGTATGGAAATCGGTATATAATTGCTTAGTTGATTTTTAGTTCCTCCTTTATAAATCGGCCTCACTAAAGCTGTTTTCAGCATTACCGGTATTTTCGCTTGCACCAGGCTGAGGTTTATTAATTTACATAGGATAGGAGCAAAGATGTCTGCGTGTCTTTTGATATCAATTACTCGAATTCCATCAAGTCCTGGGGATTTGTCTTCTCCAAGCGATTTTATGATGCCATGAATCTCATTGGTATTTGTAGCACTAGCGAAGATTGAGTTTTCTACGGTTCTATTAGTGTGTATCGATGTAATCAAGTCACAACGATGAACTATTTTCGACGTCTGTGTGGAGAAAAGTTGTGCACATTCATTCGATAATGCCATGATTTCGGTTGGAAAGTTTTTAATCATCGTTTCGTCGATATTTAGCATTTTTCTTCCCAGTATTTGATTTATTAACCCCCATGTTTTGCGGGGATTGCGTAAATTGGTTTTTGAGGAAATTTGTTTTCTGTGCTGCTATTGTTTGTTCCGGAAACTTTTGTACTCAGTTTCATAATTTATGTCAAACCTGTTATTTTTCCACCATCTGTAGAGTTCATCCCTTCGTTTACATTCGGCTCTAAGATTCGGGTTCATCCAGGGATTATTTTTTCTTGTATTCTTTATTGTTTTTATATTCGTAGATCTTTTATAAATGTCTTCTAATTTAAGAAATAGTTTTTGATAAAGGGTTTCAGCATTATCTTCATTCATGATTTCTCCCCAATCAGCATCACGAATCAATTGGTTCACTTTCGCATTAGATATATATGTAGTATTGGATCTTTGTTCATCTGAAGTTGTTAGAACACCTGCAGAGTATAGGGTTGGGTAATGGTCAGTGATATCACTTTCAATCACCGCGGAATTAATTTGATTATCTGCTCTGCTTACTAGGATGTGATCGATTACAGATTTTTGTTCCATTCTCTGGGTCTACCCTTGTATATTCAGTAATGACATTCATCAGTCTTAATGATGCTAACATTTCTAAATAATCCTTTACATAATTTGAGTTAGAGTCACGTATATTGATATTTATGTCACCCATCACAATCATTTCTTCATTTTTTCCCACTTGACCTAGGTTTTGTTCAAATTCTTTTATAAAAGCATTTTTACTAAAACCTGGTGGTCTATAAACTCCGACGACGAACGTAGTAATATTTCCCTCAGTGAAGCGAATTTTTATATTTTCGTACGTTTCGGTTCCAGAAGGTATTCGTCTGTGGTTTAAACTGCTCCGAATAAACATCAGGATTCCTCCACCTCTACGTTGGTTTCGATTTAAAAATTCGGGCTCGAAACCATCTATTTTATAAAAGTCCTTCTCTTTATCTTTTATGTTTGTTTCTACAAGAACAATTATTTTTAAAGTACCTATAAAGTGATTTATATTTAAACAGAAATTATTCCAGTGTTTGCGTAACGATCTTATATTAAAACATAGGCAACAGCAATTACTTTTTTTCAATTCATTTATATTTATGCTGTTAAAACCTTGTATCACCCTACAATCAATGTTGACTAGTAATTCATTGTTACCGTTTGTGTTTTCCATTTTTGGTAAAAAACAGTTTTGCGTTTCCATTTATTAACACACATTGCAAGAATCTTATTGCGTGCGTGTTATTTTGTTAACGTCATTAGCGGTGGTTATCATTATCGGTTGTGTGTTCTCATTTCTTCGTGCCAATATTTTTCCTGCACTCTCCCACACATATCTCCAGTTTTCTTGTTTTGCTTTCTCCTTCGTCAACCAGAGCAGGTGCCTGTTTTGTCTCGTCAGCTGATTGTTAATATACGCCGTGGAATCAGGGATCACTGAATTGGGGTTGACATTGATGTTGGAGTTCTGCCTTACTGCACTCAGTCTGATCGGACGCCTTGCGCGCGCTTTCTTAACAAATTCAGTTTTGCAGATGTTAGAGGAAAAAGAAGCAATAATGTTTGACTTTTCTGGGTTTTTAGTTTTAGTTCTAAAGATATCTGTCAAATCAGTGTCTTTTATTTCGTGATTAATAACTTTACCTATTCCCTTCACTATTTCCACTAGATTTTCGTGTGGAGTGGGAGGGATATTTTTGATATCGACATTGTTTTTGATCATTTGTTGTTCCATGGTGTTTATTTGTGATTGCAAGTTTTCTATGATTCCGTCTTTTTTTTTTGTTGTTTTCCTTCATTTCATTTAGTTCAGCTGTGATAGTTTCCATTAGGTTGTTATTTTTAATCATATTAGCGTTAAGTTCATCGTATTTTGTGCTCAGGAAGTCACAGCTTGCCGCAATTTCCTTCATTTGGGCTCTCATTAAGCGAATCTCCACTAGGACAGCCGCGTTATTATCAGCTGGGTTTTTGGGTGTGTTATCTGGGCTGTTGGCTGCTCGTCCCTTCTTCGCCGCTTGTACTTCAGGTGCCTGTAGCAGAGGCACTACTACACTGCTAACAGAAGCAGTGATTTGGTCGTCTCCGGGATTACGGCATACCTGACATCTCCACGCGTCCCTCCTTGCGCCCATGGCTCTCCATGATCTCTCAGTAACCGTGGTGCACTCGGTCATTTTCGAAAAAATTTCTGTAAGTCCTGTGTTCTGTAAGTTTTGAAGAATTTTCACGACATCCGATTTTCGGTAATTTTTGCTAAGTTTTGGGGAAATCCGATTTTCGGTAATTTTTGTAAAATTTTCGGGAAATCCGATTTTCGGTAATTTTTGTATTATTTTCGTGAAATCCGATTTTCGGTAATTTTTGTAAAATTTTCTTGAAACCCTATGCTCAGTGATTTTTGTAAAATTTTCGGGAAGTCCGATTTTCGGTAATTTTTGAAAAAATTTCGGGAAATCCGATTTTCGGTCATTTTTGAAAAATTTCTCTAATTCCTGTGTTCTGTAATTTTTGAAGAATTTTCGGGAAATCCGATTTTCGGTAATTTTTGTAAAATTTTCGGGAAATCCGATTTTCGGTAATTTTTGCAAAATTTTCGGGAAATCCGATTTTCGGTAATTTTTGTAAAATTTTCGCGAGATCCTATGCTCAGTGATTTTTGTAAAATTTTCGGGAAATCCGATTTTCGGTAGTTTTTGAAAAAATTTCGGGAAATCCGATTTTCGGTCATTTTTGAAAAATTTCGCTAATTCCTGTGTTCTGTAATTTTTGAAGAATTTTCGGGAAATCCGATTTTCGGTAATTTTTGTAAAATTTTCGGGAAATCCGATTTTCGGTAATTTTTGCAAAATTTTCGGGAAATCCGATTTTCGGTAATTTTTGAAAAATTTCGCTAATTCCTGTGTTCTGTAAGTTTTGAAGAATTTTCACGACATCCGATTTTCGGTAATTTTTGTAAAGTTTTGGGGAAATCCGATTTTCGGTAATTTTTGTAAAATTTTCGGGAAATCCGATTTTCGGTAATTTTTGTAATATTTTCGTGAAATCCGATTTTCGGTAATTTTTGTAAAATTTTCTTGAAACCCTATGCTCAGTGATTTTTGTAAAATTTTCGGGAAGTCCGATTTTCGGTAATTTTTGAAAAAATTTCGGGAAATCCGATTTTCGGTCATTTTTGAAAAATTTCCCTAATTCCTGTGTTCTGTAATTTTTGAAGAATTTTCGGGAAATCCGATTTTCGGTAATTTTTGTAAAATTTTCGGGAAATCCGATTTTCGGTAATTTTTGCAAAATTTTCGGGAAATCCGATTTTCGGTAATTTTTGAAAAAATTTCGCTAAGTCCTATGTTCTGTAATTTTGCAAGAATTTTCGTGATATCCGATTTTCGGTAATTTTTGAAGAATTTTCGGGAAATCCGATTTTCGGTAATTTTTGTAAAATTTTCGGGAACTCCGATTTTCGGTAATTTTTGTAAAATTTTCGGAAAATCCGATTTCCGGTAATTTTTTAAGAATTTTCGGGACATCCGATTTTCGGTCATTTTCGAAAAAATTTCGCTAAGTCCTGTGTTCTGTAAGTTTTGAAGAATTTTCATGACATCCGATTTTCGGTAATTTTTGTAATATTTTCGTGAAATCCGATTTTCGGTAATTTTTGAAAAAATTTCGGGAAATCCGATTTGCGGTCATTTTTGAAAAAATTTCGCTAAGTCCTTAGTTCTGTTATTTTTGAAGAATTTTGGGAAATCCGATTCTCGGTAATTTTTGTAAAATTTTCGGGAAATCTGATTTTCGATAATTTTTGTAAAATGTTCGGGAAATCCGATTTTCGGTAATTTTTGAAAAAATTTCTTGAAATCCGATTTTCGGTCATTTTTGAAAAATTTCGCTAAGTCCTGTGTTCTGTAATTTTTGAAGAATTTTCGGGAAATCCGATTTCGGTAATTTTTGCAAAATTTTCGGGAAATCCGATTTTCGGTAATTTTTGAAAAAATTTCGGGAAATCCGATTTCCGGTAATTTTTGAAGAATTTTCGGAACATCCGATTTTCGGTCATTTTCGAAAAAATTTCGCTAAGTCCTGTGTTCTGTAAGTTTTGAAGAATTTTCATGACATCCGATTTCCGGTAATTTTTGGAGAATTTTCGGGACATCCGATTTTCAGTCATTTTCGAAAAAATTTCGCTAAGTCCTGTGTTCTGTAAGTTTTGAAGAATTTTCATGACATCCGATTTCCGGTAATTTTTGTAAAATTTTCGGGAAATCCGATTTTCGGTAATTTTTGAAAAAATTTCGCTAAGTCCTATGCTCTGTAATTTTGTAAGAATTTTCGTGATATCCGATTTTCGATAATTTTTGAAGAATTTTCGGGAAATCCGATTTTCGGTAATTTTTGTAAAATTTTCGGGAACTCCGATTTTCGGTAATTTTTGTAAAATTTTCGGGAAATCCGATTTCCGGTAATTTTTTAAGAATTTTCGGGACATCCGATTCTCGGTAATTTTTGTAAAATTTTCGGGAAATCTGATTTTCGATAATTTTTGTAAAATTTTCGGGAAATCCGAGTTTCGGTCGTTTTTGTAAAATTTTCGGCAAATTAGATTTTCGGTAATTTTTGAAAAAATTTCGTCAAGTCCTATGTTCGGTAATTTTTCAAGAATTTTCGGGACATCCGATTTTCGGTCATTTTCGAAAAAACGTCTCTAAGTCCTGTGTTCTGTAATTTTTGAAGAATTTTCGGAACATCCGATTTTCTGTAATTTTTGTCAAATTTTTGGGGCATCCGATTTTCGGTAATTTTTGTAAAATTTTCGGGAAATCCGATTTTCGGTCATTTTTGTAAAATTGTCGGGAAATCCGATTTTCGGTCATTTTTGTAAAATGTTCGGGAAATCCGATTTCGGTTATTTTTGAAAAATTTTCGGTAAGTCCTATGTTCTGTAATTTTTGAAGAATTTTCGTGATATCACATTTTTAGTAATGTTTGTAAAATTTTCGGGAGATCCGATTTTCGGTAATTTTTGAAAAAATTTCGGGAAATCCGATTTTCGGTAATTTTTGTAAAATTTTCGGGAAATCCGATTTTCGGTAATTTGTGTAAAATTTTCGCAAAATCTGAGTTTCGGTCGTTTTTGTAAAATGTTCGGGAAATCCGATTTTCGGTAATTTTTGAAGAATTTTCGGGACATAAAATTTTTTTTTTATTATTATTATTTATTTTATTGATCATATTCATATTCACAATTTGTATACGTATCTGCGAAGCCTTGGCTTATCTGCAGAAGATTATATTTCTAATGGTATAATTTGTTATAATGAGCTTACAGTTTCATTTCGATTAAGAACCTGGGTTTAAGTAAAAATGTTTGATTTTTTTTCTCCTAATTTTTAAGTTTACAATATTTGTGAATTCCCTAGGTAATTCGTTTATTGTTGATGGAACACTGTATTTCAGTTGTCGTCTAACATAGGTGTTGTTGCTTCTGGGCACTTGTAGCATTCCTTGGGCACGTCTTCGGGTATTCGCTTCATGGTCAATTGGTCGAATAAAACGGTTGTCGTCGTAGTACTCCAGGATAAGCGTCATTTTGTAGATATGCTCAACTTGAAGCACTTTGAACCTCCTTACCTCATTCCGCGGATAACTGCGATTTATTTGCCTTAATATCGAGTTTTGCAGTCTTTGCAGCTTTCGGATGTGTGTTGCAGCTGCGTTGCCCCAGGCCAGTATTCCATATCGTAGCTTTGACTCCACTAGGGCATAGTACACTTGTTTTAGAACAGGCACCGTGGCATGGTACCGCAAGTGAGCTAGTGCGTATAAAGCCTTCTTTAGATCCATGCGCAATTTATCGATGTGTTTGTCCCAGAGAAAATGACAGTCGATTATAACTCCAAGATACTTGTAACTATCTACTACGTCGATGATTTGGTTTGATGAACTAGAGCAGGCATCATTGCTTAGATATATTTGGTTTTGTGTAGATTTGAATCTGGTACTTCTAATATGCATCATCTTAGTTTTCGAGCCGTTTATTACCAAACCGTTGTCGTGACACCATTTCACTGCCGAATTAAACTCCTCTTGCATTATCGCTGTCGCCGTTTCTAAAGATCTATGACGAACTACAATTGCTGTGTCGTCAGCAAACGCGAATGGAGTACTCTGCTTAAAAACGCGAAGTAGTTCGTTAGTGTAGAGTATAAAGAGAATCGGACCCAATTTTGATCCCTGGGGGACTCCATATTGCACCTTCTTATTCTCACTTAGCATGTCCTTTATTTTGACGCAAAACAGCCTGTTGTGTAGGTAATCCCTAAGCCAGTCCGCCATTACTCCTCGTATACCAATCCGTCGTAGTGCTTCTAGTAGATTTGCGTGATTTAATGTGTCAAACGCTTTACTAAAATCCATGAACAGGACTAATACATGGTGGCTTTTGTTGAGGCTCTCATTAACACAGTTAACAAATTCTCCTAGAAGTTTGCCTGTGCTTTTGTTTTTCTGGAATCCGTACTGACTTTTATGTATTAGCGAGTGCTTATCAGTAAAACTCTGTAATCTTTTTGCAATTACACCTTCCAGACACTTTTCGATTACCGGTAGTATGGAAATCGGTATATAATTGCTTAGTTGATTTTTAGTTCCTCCTTTATAAATCGGCCTCACTAAAGCTGTTTTCAGCATTACCGGTATTTTCGCTTGCACCAGGCTGAGGTTTATTAATTTACATAGGATAGGAGCAAAGATGTCTGCGTGTCTTTTGATATCAATTACTCGAATTCCATCAAGTCCTGGGGATTTGTCTTCTCCAAGCGATTTTATGATGCCATGAATCTCATTGGTATTTGTAGCACTAGCGAAGATTGAGTTTTCTACGGTTCTATTAGTGTGTATCGATGTAATCAAGTCACAATGATGAACTATTTTCGACGTCTGTGTGGAGAAAAGTTGTGCACATTCATTCGATAATGCCATGATTTCGGTTGGAAAGTTTTTAATCATCGTTTCGTCGATATTTAGCATTTTTCTTCCCAGTATTTGATTTATTAACCCCCATGTTTTGCGGGGATTGCGTAAATTGGTTTTTGAGGAAATTTGTTTTCTGTGCTGCTATTGTTTGTTCCGGAAACTTTTGTACTCAGTTTCATAATTTATGTCAAACCTGTTATTTTTCCACCTTCTGTAGAGTTCATCCCTTCGTTTACATTCGGCTCTAAGATTCGGGTTCATCCAGGGATTATTTTTTCTTGTATTCTTTATTGTTTTTATATTCGTAGATCTTTTATAAATGTCTTCTAATTTAAGAAATAGTTTTTGATAAAGGGTTTCAGCATTATCTTCATTCATGATTTCTCCCCAATCAGCATCACGAATCAATTGGTTCACTTTCGCATTAGATATATATGTAGTATTGGATCTTGGTTCATCTGAAGTTGTTAGAACACCTGCAGAGTATAGGGTTGGGTAATGGTCAGTGATATCACTTTCAATCACCGCGGAATTAATTTGATTATCTGCTCTGCTTACTAGGATGTGATCGATTACAGATTTTGTTCCATTCTCTGGGTCTACCCTTGTATATTCAGTAATGACATTCATCAGTCTTAATGATGCTAACATTTCTAAATAATCCTTTACATAATTTGAGTTAGAGTCACGTATATTGATATTTATGTCACCCATCACAATCATTTCTTCATTTTTTCCCACTTGACCTAGGTTTTGTTCAAATTCTTTTATAAAAGCATTTTTACTAAAACCTGGTGGTCTATAAACTCCGACGACGAACGTAGTAATATTTCCCTCAGTGAAGCGAATTTTTATATTTTCGTACGTTTCGGTTCCAGAAGGTATTCGTCTGTGGTTTAAACTGCTCCGAATAAACATCAGGATTCCTCCACCTCTACGTTGGTTTCGATTTAAAAATTCGGGCTCGAAACCATCTATTTTATAAAAGTCCTTCTCTTTATCTTTTATGTTTGTTTCTACAAGAACAATTATTTTTAAAGTACCTATAAAGTGATTTATATTTAAACAGAAATTATTCCAGTGTTTACGTAACGATCTTATATTAAAACATAGGCAACAGCAATTACTTTTTTTCAATTCATTTATATTTATGCTGTTAAAACCTTGTATCACCCTACAATCAATATTGACTAGTAATTCATTGTTACCGTTTGTGTTTTCCATTTTTGGTAAAAAACAGTTTTGCGTTTCCATTTATTAACACACATTGCAAGAATCTTATAGCGTGCGTGTTATTTTGTTAACGTCATTAGCGGTGGTTATCATTATCAGTTGTGTGTTCTCATTTCTTCGTGCCAATATTTTTCCTGCACTCTCCCACACATATCTCCAGTTTTCTTGTTTTGCTTTCTCCTTCGTCAACCAGAGCAGGTGCCTGTTTTGTCTCGTCAGTTGATTGTTAATATACACCGTGGAATCAGGGATCACTGAATTGGGGTTGACATTGATGTTGGAGTTCTGCCTTACTGCACTCAGTCTGATCGGACGCCTTGCGCGCGCTTTCTTAACAAATTCAGTTTTGCAGATGTTAGAGGAAAAAGAAACAATAATGTTTGACTTTTCTGGGTTTTTAGTTTTAGTTCTAAAGATATCTGTCAAATCAGTGTCTTTTATTTCGTGATTAATAACTTTACCTATTCCCTTCACTATTTCCACTAGATTTTCGTGTGGAGTGGGAGGGATATTTTTGATATCGACATTGTTTTTGATCATTTGTTGTTCCATGGTGTTTATTTGTGATTGCAAGTTTTCTATGATTCCGTCTTTTTTTTTTTGTTGTTTTCCTTCAGTTCATTTAGTTCAGCTGTGATAGTTTCCATTAGGTTGTTATTTTCAATCATATTAGCGTTAAGTTCATCGTATTTTGTGCTCAGGAAGTCACAGCTTGCCGCAATTTCCTTCATTTGGGCTCTCATTAAGCGAATCTCCACTAGGACAGCCGCGTTATTATCAGCTGGGTTTTTGGGTGTGTTATCTGGGCTGTTGGCTGCTCGTCCCTTCTTCGCCGCTTGTACTTCAGGTGCCTGTAGCAGAGGCACTACTACACTGCTAACAGAAGCAGTGATTTGGTCGTCTCCGGGATTACGGCATACCTGACATCTCCACGCGTCCCTCCTTGCGCCCATGGCTCTCCATGATCTCTCAGTAACCGTGGTGCACTCGGTCATTTTCGAAAAAATTTCTGTAAGTCCTGTGTTCTGTAAGTTTTGAAGAATTTTCACGACATCCGATTTTCGGTAATTTTTGTAAAATTTTCGGGAAATCCGATTTTCGGTAATTTTTGTAATATTTTCGTGAAATCCGATTTTCGGTAATTTTTGTAAAATTTTCTTGAAACCCTATGCTCAGTGATTTTTGTAAAATTTTCGGGAAGTCCGATTTTCGGTAATTTTTGAAAAAATTTCGGGAAATCCGATTTTCGGTCATTTTTGAAAAATTTCCCTAATTCCTGTGTTCTGTAATTTTTGAAGAATTTTCGGGAAATCCGATTTTCGGTAATTTTTGTAAAATTTTCGGGAAATCCGATTTTCGGTAATTTTTGCAAAATTTTCGGGAAATCCGATTTTCGGTAATTTTTGTAAAATTTTCGCGAAATCCTATGCTCAGTGATTTTTGTAAAATTTTCGGGAAATCCGATTTTCGGTAGTTTTTGAAAAAATTTCGGGAAATCCGATTTTCGGTCATTTTTGAAAAATTTCGCTAATTCCTGTGTTCTGTAAGTTTTGAAGAATTTTCACGACATCCGATTTTCGGTAATTTTTGTAAAGTTTTGGGGAAATCCGATTTTCGGTAATTTTTGTAGAATTTTCGGGAAATCCGATTTTCGGTAATTTTTGTAATATTTTCGTGAAATCCGATTTTCGGTAATTTTTGTAAAATTTTCTTGAAACCCTATGCTCAGTGATTTTTGTAAAATTTTCGGGAAGTCCGATTTTCGGTAATTTTTGAAAAAATTTCGGGAAATCCGATTTTCGGTCATTTTTGAAAAATTTCCCTAATTCCTGTGTTCTGTAATTTTTGAAGAATTTTCGGGAAATCCGATTTTCGGTAATTTTTGTAAAATTTTCGGGAAATCCGATTTTCGGTAATTTTTGCAAAATTTTCGGGAAATCCGATTTTCGGTAATTTTTGAAAAAATTTCGCTAAGTCCTATGTTCTGTAATTTTGCAAGAATTTTCGTGATATCCGATTTTCGGTAATTTTTGAAGAATTTTCGGGAAATCCGATTTTCGGTAATTTTTGTAAAATTTTCGGGAACTCCGATTTTCGGTAATTTTTGTAAAATTTTCGGGAAATCCGATTTTCGGTAATTTTTGAAAAAATTTCGGGAAATCCGATTTGCGGTCATTTTTGAAAAAATTTCGCTAAGTCCTTAGTTCTGTTATTTTTGAAGAATTTTGGGAAATCCGATTCTCGGTAATTTTTGTAAAATTTTCGGGAAATCTGATTTTCGATAATTTTTGTAAAATGTTCGGGAAATCCGATTTTCGGTAATTTTTGAAAAAATTTCGGGAAATCCGATTTGCGGTCATTTTTAAAAAAATTTCGCTAAGTCCTATGTTCTGTAATTTTTGATGAATTTTCGTGATATCCGATTTTTAGTAATTTTTGTAAAATTTTCGGGGCATCCGATTTTCGGTAATTTTTGGAGAGTTTTCCGAACATCCGATTTTCGGTAATTTTTGAAAAATTTTCGGCAAATAAGATTTTCGGTAATTTTTTGAAGAATTTTCGAGAAATCCGTTTTCCGGTAATTTTTGAAAAAATTTCGGGACATCCGATTTTCGGTCATTTTCGAAAAAATTTCGCTATGGCCTGTGTTTTGTAAGTTTTGAATAATTTTCATGACATCCGATTTTCGGTAATTTTTGTAAAATTTTCGTGAAATCCTATGCCCAGTGATTTTTGTAAAATTTTCGGGTAGTCCGATTTTCGGTAATTTTTGAAAAAATTTCTTGAAATCCGATTTTCGGTCATTTTTGAAAAATTTCGCTAAGTCCTGTGTTCTGTAATTTTTGAAGAATTTTCGGGAAATCCGATTTTCGGTAGTTTTTGTAAAATTTTCGGGAAATCCGATTTTCGGTAATTTTTGAAAAAATTTCGGGAAATCCGATTTCCGGTAATTTTTGTAAAATTTTCGCGAAATCCTATGCTCAGTGATTTTTGTAAAATTTTCGGGAAATCCGATTTTCGGTAGTTTTTGAAAAAATTTCGGGAAATCCGATTTTCGGTCATTTTTGAAAAATTTCGCTAATTCCTGTGTTCTGTAAGTTTTGAAGAATTTTCACGACATCCGATTTTCGGTAATTTTTGTAAAGTTTTGGGGAAATCCGATTTTCGGTAATTTTTGTAGAATTTTCGGGAAATCCGATTTTCGGTAATTTTTGTAATATTTTCGTGAAATCCGATTTTCGGTAATTTTTGTAAAATTTTCTTGAAACCCTATGCTCAGTGATTTTTGTAAAATTTTCGGGAAGTCCGATTTTCGGTAATTTTTGAAAAAATTTCGGGAAATCCGATTTTCGGTCATTTTTGAAAAATTTCCCTAATTCCTGTGTTCTGTAATTTTTGAAGAATTTTCGGGAAATCCGATTTTCGGTAATTTTTGTAAAATTTTCGGGAAATCCGATTTTCGGTAATTTTTGCAAAATTTTCGGGAAATCCGATTTTCGGTAATTTTTGAAAAAATTTCGCTAAGTCCTATGTTCTGTAATTTTGCAAGAATTTTCGTGATATCCGATTTTCGGTAATTTTTGAAGAATTTTCGGGAAATCCGATTTTCGGTAATTTTTGTAAAATTTTCGGGAACTCCGATTTTCGGTAATTTTTGTAAAATTTTCGGGAAATCCGATTTCCGGTAATTTTTTAAGAATTTTCGGGACATCCGATTTTCGGTACTTTTTCAAAAATTTTCGGAAAATAAGATTTTCGGTAATTTTTTGAAGAATTTTGGAGAAATCCGATTTTCGGTAATTTTTGAAAAAATGTCGCGAAGTTTTATGTGCGGTAATTTTTGAAGAATTTTCGGGACATCCGATTTTCGGTCATTTTCGAAAAAATTTCGCTATGTCCTGTGTTCTGTAAGTTTTGAAGAATTTTCATGACATCCGATTTTCGGTAATTTTTGTAAAATTTTCGTGAAATCCGATTTTCGGTAATTTTTGTAAAATTTTCTTGAAATCCTATGCTCAGTGATTTTTGTAAAATTTTCGGGAAGTCCGATTTTCGGTAATTTTTGAAATAATTTCGTTAAATCCGATTTTCGGTCATTTTTGAAAAATTTCACTAAGCCCTGTGTTCTGTAATTTTTGAAGAATTTTCGGGAAATCCGATTTTCGGTAATTTTTGCAAAATTTTCGGGAAATCCGATTTTCGGCAATTTTTGTAAAATGTTCGGGAAATCGGGAATTTTTGAAAAAATTTCACTAAGTCCTTTGTTCTGTAATTTTTGAAGAATTTTCGGGAAATCCGATTTTCGGTCATTTTCATAAAAGTTTCGGGAAATCCGATTTGCGGTCATTTTTGTAAAATTTTCGGGAAATCCGATTTTCGGTAATTTTTGTAAAATTTTCGGGAAATCCGATTTTCGGTAATTTTTGCAAAATTTTCGGGAAATCCGATTTTCGGTAATTTTTGAAAAAATTTCGCTAAGTCCTATGTTCTGTAATTTTGCAAGAATTTTCGTGATATCCGATTTTCGGTAATTTTGTAAGAATTTTCGGGAAATCCGATTTTCGGTAATTTTTGTAAAATTTTCGGGAACTCCGATTTTCGGTAATTTTTGTAAAATTTTCGATAAATCCGATTTCCGGTAATTTTTTAAGAATTTTCGGGACATCCGATTTTCGGTCATTTTCGAAAAAATTTCGCTAAGTCCTGTGTTCTGTAAGTTTTGAAGAATTTTCATGACATCCGATTTTCGGTAATTTTTGTAATATTTTCGTGAAATCCGATTTTCGGTAATTTTTGAAAAAATTTCGGGAAATCCGATTTTCGGTAATTTTTGTAAAATTTTCGGGGAATCCGATTTTCAGTTGTTTTTGTAAAATTTTCGGGAAATCCGGTTTTGGGTAATTTTTGAAAAAATTTCGCTAAGTCCTAAGTTCTGTTATTTTTGAAGAATTTTGGGAAATCCGATTCTCGGTAATTTTTGTAAAATTTTCAGTAATTTTTGTAATTTTCGGGAAATCCGATTTTCGATAATTTTTTTTAAATTTTCGGGAAATCCGGTTTTCGGTAATTTTTGTAAAATTTTCAGTAATTTTTGTAATTTTCGGGAAATCTGATTTTCGATAATTTTTGTAAAATGTTCGGGAAATCCGATTTTCGGTAATTTTTGAAAAAATCTCGGTAAGTCCTATGTTCTATAATTTTTGATGAATTTTCGTGATATCCGATTTTTAGTAATTTTTGTAAAATTTTCGGGGCATCCGATTTTCGGTAATTTTTGGAGAATTTTCCGAACATCCGATTTTCGGTAATTTTTGAAAAATTTTCGGCAAATAAGATTTTCGGTAATTTTTTGAAGAATTTTCGAGAAATCCGATTTCCGGTAATTTTTGAAAAAATTTCGGGACATCCGATTTTCGGTCATTTTCGAAAAAATTTCGCTATGGCCTGTGTTCTGTAAGTTTTGAAGAATTTTCATGACATCCGATTTTCGGTAATTTTTGTAAAATTTTCGTGAAATCCTATGCCCAGTGATTTTTGTAAAATTTTCGGGTAGTCCGATTTTCGGTAATTTTTGAAAAAATTTCGGGAAATCCGATTTTCGGTCATTTTTGAAAAATTTCGCTAAGTCCTGTGTTCTGTAATTTTTGAAGAATTTTCGGGAAATCCGATTTTCGGTAGTTTTTGTAAAATTTTCGGGAAATCCGATTTCGGTAATTTTTGCAAAATTTTCGGGAAATCCGATTTTCGGTAATTTTTGAAAAAATTTCGCTAAGTCCTATGTTCTGTAATTTTGCAAGAATTTTCGTGATATCCGATTTTCGGTAATTTTTGAAGAATTTTCGGGAAATCCGATTTTCGGTAATTTTTGTAAAATTTTCGGGAACTCCGATTTTCGGTAATTTTTGTAAAATTTTCGGGAAATCCGATTTTCGGTAATTTTTGAAAAAATTTCGGGAAATCCGATTTGCGGTCATTTTTGAAAAAATTTCGCTAAGTCCTTAGTTCTGTTATTTTTGAAGAATTTTGGGAAATCCGATTCTCGGTAATTTTTGTAAAATTTTCGGGAAATCTGATTTTCGATAATTTTTGTAAAATGTTCGGGAAATCCGATTTTCGGTAATTTTTGAAAAAATTTCGGGAAATCCGATTTGCGGTCATTTTTAAAAAAATTTCGCTAAGTCCTATGTTCTGTAATTTTTGATGAATTTTCGTGATATCCGATTTTTAGTAATTTTTGTAAAATTTTCGGGGCATCCGATTTTCGGTAATTTTTGGAGAGTTTTCCGAACATCCGATTTTCGGTAATTTTTGAAAAATTTTCGGCAAATAAGATTTTCGGTAATTTTTTGAAGAATTTTCGAGAAATCCGTTTTCCGGTAATTTTTGAAAAAATTTCGGGACATCCGATTTTCGGTCATTTTCGAAAAAATTTCGCTATGGCCTGTGTTTTGTAAGTTTTGAATAATTTTCATGACATCCGATTTTCGGTAATTTTTGTAAAATTTTCGTGAAATCCTATGCCCAGTGATTTTTGTAAAATTTTCGGGTAGTCCGATTTTCGGTAATTTTTGAAAAAATTTCTTGAAATCCGATTTTCGGTCATTTTTGAAAAATTTCGCTAAGTCCTGTGTTCTGTAATTTTTGAAGAATTTTCGGGAAATCCGATTTTCGGTAGTTTTTGTAAAATTTTCGGGAAATCCGATTTTCGGTAATTTTTGAAAAAATTTCGGGAAATCCGATTTCCGGTAATTTTTGTAAAATTTTCGCGAAATCCTATGCTCAGTGATTTTTGTAAAATTTTCGGGAAATCCGATTTTCGGTAGTTTTTGAAAAAATTTCGGGAAATCCGATTTTCGGTCATTTTTGAAAAATTTCGCTAATTCCTGTGTTCTGTAAGTTTTGAAGAATTTTCACGACATCCGATTTTCGGTAATTTTTGTAAAGTTTTGGGGAAATCCGATTTTCGGTAATTTTTGTAGAATTTTCGGGAAATCCGATTTTCGGTAATTTTTGTAATATTTTCGTGAAATCCGATTTTCGGTAATTTTTGTAAAATTTTCTTGAAACCCTATGCTCAGTGATTTTTGTAAAATTTTCGGGAAGTCCGATTTTCGGTAATTTTTGAAAAAATTTCGGGAAATCCGATTTTCGGTCATTTTTGAAAAATTTCCCTAATTCCTGTGTTCTGTAATTTTTGAAGAATTTTCGGGAAATCCGATTTTCGGTAATTTTTGTAAAATTTTCGGGAAATCCGATTTTCGGTAATTTTTGCAAAATTTTCGGGAAATCCGATTTTCGGTAATTTTTGAAAAAATTTCGCTAAGTCCTATGTTCTGTAATTTTGCAAGAATTTTCGTGATATCCGATTTTCGGCAATTTTTGAAGAATTTTCGGGAAATCCGATTTTCGGTAATTTTTGTAAAATTTTCGGGAACTCCGATTTTCGGTAATTTTTGTAAAATTTTCGGGAAATCCGATTTCCGGTAATTTTTTAAGAATTTTCGGGACATCCGATTTTCGGTACTTTTTCAAAAATTTTCGGAAAATAAGATTTTCGGTAATTTTTTGAAGAATTTTGGAGAAATCCGATTTTCGGTAATTTTTGAAAAAATGTCGCGAAGTTTTATGTGCGGTAATTTTTGAAGAATTTTCGGGACATCCGATTTTCGGTCATTTTCGAAAAAATTTCGCTATGTCCTGTGTTCTGTAAGTTTTGAAGAATTTTCATGACATCCGATTTTCGGTAATTTTTGTAAAATTTTCGTGAAATCCGATTTTCGGTAATTTTTGTAAAATTTTCTTGAAATCCTATGCTCAGTGATTTTTGTAAAATTTTCGGGAAGTCCGATTTTCGGTAATTTTTGAAATAATTTCGTTAAATCCGATTTTCGGTCATTTTTGAAAAATTTCACTAAGCCCTGTGTTCTGTAATTTTTGAAGAATTTTCGGGAAATCCGATTTTCGGTAATTTTTGCAAAATTTTCGGGAAATCCGATTTTCGGCAATTTTTGTAAAATGTTCGGGAAATCGGGAATTTTTGAAAAAATTTCACTAAGTCCTTTGTTCTGTAATTTTTGAAGAATTTTCGGGAAATCCGATTTTCGGTCATTTTCATAAAAGTTTCGGGAAATCCGATTTGCGGTCATTTTTGTAAAATTTTCGGGAAATCCGATTTTCGGTAATTTTTGTAAAATTTTCGGGAAATCCGATTTTCGGTAATTTTTGCAAAATTTTCGGGAAATCCGATTTTCGGTAATTTTTTAAAAAATTTCGCTAAGTCCTATGTTCTGTAATTTTGCAAGAATTTTCGTGATATCCGATTTTCGGTAATTTTGTAAGAATTTTCGGGAAATCCGATTTTCGGTAATTTTTGTAAAATTTTCGGGAACTCCGATTTTCGGTAATTTTTGTAAAATTTTCGATAAATCCGATTTCCGGTAATTTTTTAAGAATTTTCGGGACATCCGATTTTCGGTCATTTTCGAAAAAATTTCGCTAAGTCCTGTGTTCTGTAAGTTTTGAAGAATTTTCATGACATCCGATTTTCGGTAATTTTTGTAATATTTTCGTGAAATCCGATTTTCGGTAATTTTTGAAAAAATTTCGGGAAATCCGATTTTCGGTAATTTTTGTAAAATTTTCGGGGAATCCGATTTTCAGTTGTTTTTGTAAAATTTTCGGGAAATCCGGTTTTGGGTAATTTTTGAAAAAATTTCGCTAAGTCCTAAGTTCTGTTATTTTTGAAGAATTTTGGGAAATCCGATTCTCGGTAATTTTTGTAAAATTTTCAGTAATTTTTGTAATTTTCGGGAAATCCGATTTTCGATAATTTTTTTTAAATTTTCGGGAAATCCGGTTTTCGGTAATTTTTGTAAAATTTTCAGTAATTTTTGTAATTTTCGGGAAATCTGATTTTCGATAATTTTTGTAAAATGTTCGGGAAATCCGATTTTCGGTAATTTTTGAAAAAATCTCGGTAAGTCCTATGTTCTATAATTTTTGATGAATTTTCGTGATATCCGATTTTTAGTAATTTTTGTAAAATTTTCGGGGCATCCGATTTTCGGTAATTTTTGGAGAATTTTCCGAACATCCGATTTTCGGTAATTTTTGAAAAATTTTCGGCAAATAAGATTTTCGGTAATTTTTTGAAGAATTTTCGAGAAATCCGATTTCCGGTAATTTTTGAAAAAATTTCGGGACATCCGATTTTCGGTCATTTTCGAAAAAATTTCGCTATGGCCTGTGTTCTGTAAGTTTTGAAGAATTTTCATGACATCCGATTTTCGGTAATTTTTGTAAAATTTTCGTGAAATCCTATGCCCAGTGATTTTTGTAAAATTTTCGGGTAGTCCGATTTTCGGTAATTTTTGAAAAAATTTCGGGAAATCCGATTTTCGGTCATTTTTGAAAAATTTCGCTAAGTCCTGTGTTCTGTAATTTTTGAAGAATTTTCGGGAAATCCGATTTTCGGTAGTTTTTGTAAAATTTTCGGGAAATCCGATTTCGGTAATTTTTGCAAAATTTTCGGGAAATCCGATTTTCGGTAATTTTTGAAAAAATTTCGCTAAGTCCTATATTCTGTAATTTTGTAAGAATTTTCGTGATATCCGATTTTCGGTAATTTTTGTAAAATTTTCGGGAAATCTGATTTTCGATAATTTTTGTAAAATGTTCGGGAAATCCGATTTTCGGTAATTTTTGAAAAAATCTCGGTAAGTCCTATGTTCTATAATTTTTGATGAATTTTCGTGATATCCGATTTTTAGTAATTTTTGTAAAATTTTCGGGGCATCCGATTTTCGGTAATTTTTGGAGAATTTTCCGAACATCCGATTTTCGGTAATTTTTTAAAAATTTTCGGCAAATAAGATTTTCGGTAATTTTTTGAAGAATTTTCGAGAAATCCGATTTCCGGTAATTTTTGAAGAATTTTCGGGACATCCGATTTTCGGTCATTTTCGAAAAAATTTCGCTAAGTCCTGTGTTCTGTAAGTTTTGAAGAATTTTCATGACATCCGATTTCCGGTAATTTTTGAAGAATTTTCGGGACATCCGATTTTCAGTCATTTTCGAAAAAATTTCGCAAAGTCCTGTGTTCTGTAAGTTTTGAAGAATTTTCATGACATCCGATTTTCGGTAATTTTTGTAAAATTTTCGGGAAATCCGATTTTCGGTAATTTTTGTAAAATTTTCGGGAAATCCGATTTTCGGCAATTTTTGTAAAATTTTCGGGAAATCCGATATTCGGTAATTTTTGTATAATTTTCAGGACATCCGATTCTCGGTAATTTTTGTAAAATTTTCGGGAAATCTGATTTTCGATAATTTTTGTAAAATTTTCGGGAAATCCGAGTTTCGGTCGTTTTTGTAAAATTTTCGGCAAATTAGATTTTCGGTAATTTTTGAAAAAATTTCGTCAAGTCCTATGTTCGGTAATTTTTCAAGAATTTTCGGGACATCCGATTTTCGGTCATTTTCGAAAAAACGTCTCTAAGTCCTGTGTTCTGTAATTTTTGAAGAATTTTCGGAACATCCGATTTTCTGTAATTTTTGTCAAATTTTTGGGGCATCCGATTTTCGGTAATTTTTGTAAAATTTTCGGGAAATCCGATTTTCGGTCATTTTTGTAAAATTGTCGGGAAATCCGATTTTCGGTCATTTTTGTAAAATGTTCGGGAAATCCGATTTCGGTTATTTTTGAAAAATTTTCGGTAAGTCCTATGTTCTGTAATTTTTGAAGAATTTTCGTGATATCACATTTTTAGTAATGTTTGTAAAATTTTCGGGAAATCCGATTTTCGGTAATTTTTGAAAAAATTTCGGGAAATCCGATTTTCGGTAATTTTTGTAAAATTTTCGGGAAATCCGATTTTCGGTAATTTGTGTAAAATTTTCGCAAAATCCGAGTTTCGGTCGTTTTTGTAAAATGTTCGGGAAATCCGATTTTCGGTAATTTTTGAAGAATTTTCGGGACATAAAATTTTTTTTTATTATTATTATTTATTTTATTGATCATATTCATATTCACAATTTGTATACGTATCTGCGAAGCCTTGGCTTATCTGCAGAAGATTATATTTCTAATGGTATAATTTGTTATAATGAGCTTACAGTTTCATTTCGATTAAGAACCTGGGTTTAAGTAAAAATGTTTGATTTTTTTTCTCCTAATTTTTAAGTTTACAATATTTGTGAATTCCCTAGGTAATTCGTTTATTGTTGATGGAACACTGTATTTCAGTTGTCGTCTAACATAGGTGTTGTTGCTTCTGGGCACTTGTAGCATTCCTTGGGCACGTCTTCGGGTATTCGCTTCATGGTCAATTGGTCGAATAAAACGGTTGTCGTCGTAGTACTCCAGGATAAGCGTCATTTTGTAGATATGCTCAACTTGAAGCACTTTGAACCTCCTTACCTCATTCCGCGGATAACTGCGATTTATTTGCCTTAATATCGAGTTTTGCAGTCTTTGCAGCTTTCGGATGTGTGTTGCAGCTGCGTTGCCCCAGGCCAGTATTCCATATCGTAGCTTTGACTCCACTAGGGCATAGTACACTTGTTTTAGAACAGGCACCGTGGCATGGTACCGCAAGTGAGCTAGTGCGTATAAAGCCTTCTTTAGATCCATGCGCAATTTATCGATGTGTTTGTCCCAGAGAAAATGACAGTCGATTATAACTCCAAGATACTTGTAACTATCTACTACGTCGATGATTTGGTTTGATGAACTAGAGCAGGCATCATTGCTTAGATATATTTGGTTTTGTGTAGATTTGAATCTGGTACTTCTAATATGCATCATCTTAGTTTTCGAGCCGTTTATTACCAAACCGTTGTCGTGACACCATTTCACTGCCGAATTAAACTCCTCTTGCATTATCGCTGTCGCCGTTTCTAAAGATCTATGACGAACTACAATTGCTGTGTCGTCAGCAAACGCGAATGGAGTACTCTGCTTAAAAACGCGAAGTAGTTCGTTAGTGTAGAGTATAAAGAGAATCGGACCCAATTTTGATCCCTGGGGGACTCCATATTGCACCTTCTTATTCTCACTTAGCATGTCCTTTATTTTGACGCAAAACAGCCTGTTGTGTAGGTAATCCCTAAGCCAGTCCGCCATTACTCCTCGTATACCAATCCGTCGTAGTGCTTCTAGTAGATTTGCGTGATTTAATGTGTCAAACGCTTTACTAAAATCCATGAACAGGACTAATACATGGTGGCTTTTGTTGAGGCTCTCATTAACACAGTTAACAAATTCTCCTAGAAGTTTGCCTGTGCTTTTGTTTTTCTGGAATCCGTACTGACTTTTATGTATTAGCGAGTGCTTATCAGTAAAACTCTGTAATCTTTTTGCAATTACACCTTCCAGACACTTTTCGATTACCGGTAGTATGGAAATCGGTATATAATTGCTTAGTTGATTTTTAGTTCCTCCTTATAAATCGGCCTCACTAAAGCTGTTTTCAGCATTACCGGTATTTTCGCTTGCACCAGGCTGAGGTTTATTAATTTACATAGGATAGGAGCAAAGATGTCTGCGTGTCTTTTGATATCAATTACTCGAATTCCATCAAGTCCTGGGGATTTGTCTTCTCCAAGCGATTTTATGATGCCATGAATCTCATTGGTATTTGTAGCACTAGCGAAGATTGAGTTTTCTGCGGTTCTATTAGTGTGTATCGATGTAATCAAGTCACAACGATGAACTATTTTCGACGTCTGTGTGGAGAAAAGTTGTGCACATTCATTCGATAATGCCATGATTTCGGTTGGAAAGTTTTTAATCATCGTTTCGTCGATATTTAGCATTTTTCTTCCCAGTATTTGATTTATTAACCCCCATGTTTTGCGGGGATTGCGTAAATTGGTTTTTGAGGAAATTTGTTTTCTGTGCTGCTATTGTTTGTTCCGGAAACTTTTGTACTCAGTTTCATAATTTATGTCAAACCTGTTATTTTTCCACCTTCTGTAGAGTTCATCCCTTCGTTTACATTCGGCTCTAAGATTCGGGTTCATCCAGGGATTATTTTTTCTTGTATTCTTTATTGTTTTTATATTCGTAGATCTTTTATAAATGTCTTCTAATTTAAGAAATAGTTTTTGATAAAGGGTTTCAGCATTATCTTCATTCATGATTTCTCCCCAATCAGCATCACGAATCAATTGGTTCACTTTCGCATTAGATATATATGTAGTATTGGATCTTTGTTCATCTGAAGTTGTTAGAACACCTGCAGAGTATAGGGTTGGGTAATGGTCAGTGATATCACTTTCAATCACCGCGGAATTAATTTGATTATCTGCTCTGCTTACTAGGATGTGATCGATTACAGATTTTGTTCCATTCTCTGGGTCTACCCTTGTATATTCAGTAATGACATTCATCAGTCTTAATGATGCTAACATTTCTAAATAATCCTTTACATAATTTGAGTTGGAGTCACGTATATTGATATTTATGTCACCCATCACAATCATTTCTTCATTTTTTCCCACTTGACCTAGGTTTTGTTCAAATTCTTTTATAAAAGCATTTTTACTAAAACCTGGTGGTCTATAAACTCCGACGACGAACGTAGTAATATTTCCCTCAGTGAAGCGAATTTTTATATTTTCGTACGTTTCGGTTCCAGAAGGTATTCGTCTGTGGTTTAAACTGCTCCGAATAAACATCAGGATTCCTCCACCTCTACGTTGGTTTCGATTTAAAAATTCGGGCTCGAAACCATCTATTTTATAAAAGTCCTTCTCTTTATCTTTTATGTTTGTTTCTACAAGAACAATTATTTTTAAAGTACCTATAAAGTGATTTATATTTAAACAGAAATTATTCCAGTGTTTGCGTAACGATCTTATATTAAAACATAGGCAACAGCAATTACTTTTTTTCAATTCATTTATATTTATGCTGTTAAAACCTTGTATCACCCTACAATCAATGTTGACTAGTAATTCATTGTTACCGTTTGTGTTTTCCATTTTTGGTAAAAAACAGTTTTGCGTTTCCATTTATTAACACACATTGCAAGAATCTTATTGCGTGCGTGTTATTTTGTTAACGTCATTAGCGGTGGTTATCATTATCGGTTGTGTGTTCTCATTTCTTCGTGCCAATATTTTTCCTGCACTCTCCCACACATATCTCCAGTTTTCTTGTTTTGCTTTCTCCTTCGTCAACCAGAGCAGGTGCCTGTTTTGTCTCGTCAGCTGATTGTTAATATACACCGTGGAATCAGGGATCACTGAATTGGGGTTGACATTGATGTTGGAGTTCTGCCTTACTGCACTCAGTCTGATCGGACGCCTTGCGCGCGCTTTCTTAACAAATTCAGTTTTGCAGATGTTAGAGGAAAAAGAAACAATAATGTTTGACTTTTCTGGGTTTTTAGTTTTAGTTCTAAAGATATCTGTCAAATCAGTGTCTTTTATTTCGTGATTAATAACTTTACCTATTCCCTTCACTATTTCCACTAGATTTTCGTGTGGAGTGGGAGGGATATTTTTGATATCGACATTGTTTTTGATCATTTGTTGTTCCATGGTGTTTATTTGTGATTGCAAGTTTTCTATGATTCCGTCTTTTTTTTTTGTTGTTTTCCTTCAGTTCATTTAGTTCAGCTGTGATAGTTTCCATTAGGTTGTTATTTTTAATCATATTAGCGTTAAGTTCATCGTATTTTGTGCTCAGGAAGTCACAGCTTGCCGCAATTTCCTTCATTTGGGCTCTCATTAAGCGAATCTCCACTAGGACAGCCGCGTTATTATCAGCTGGATTTTTGGGTGTGTTATCTGGGCTGTTGGCTGCTCGTCCCTTCTTCGCCGCTTGTACTTCAGGTGCCTGTAGCAGAGGCACTACTACACTGCTAACAGAAGCAGTGATTTGGTCGTCTCCGGGATTACGGCATACCTGACATCTCCACGCGTCCCTCCTTGCGCCCATGGCTCTCCATGATCTCTCAGTAACCGTGGTGCACTCGGTCATTTTCGAAAAAATTTCTGTAAGTCCTGTGTTCTGTAAGTTTTGAAGAATTTTCACGACATCCGATTTTCGGTAATTTTTGCTAAGTTTTGGGGAAATCCGATTTTCGGTAATTTTTGTAAAATTTTCGGGAAATCCGATTTTCGGTAATTTTTGTAAAATTTTCGGGAAATCCGATTTTCGGTAATTTTTGTAAAATTTTCGTGAAATCCCATTTTCGGTAATTTTTGTAAAATTTTCTGAAACCCTATGCTCAGTGATTTTTGTAAAATTTTCGGGAAGTCCGATTTTCGGTAATTTTTGAAAAAATTTCGGGAAATCCGATTTTCGGTAATTTTTGAAAAATTTCCCTAATTCCTGTGTTCTGTAATTTTTGTAAAATTTTCGGGAAATCCGATTTTCGGTAATTTTTGCAAAATTTTCGGGAAATCCGATTTTCGGTAATTTTTGTAAAATTTTCGCGAAATCCTATGCTCAGTGATTTTTGTAAAATTTTCGGGAAATCCGATTTTCGGTAATTTTTGAAAAAATTTCGGGAAATCCGATTTTCGGTCATTTTTGAAAAATTTCGCTAAGTCCTGTGTTCTGTAATTTTTGAAGAATTTTCGGGAAATCCGATTTTCGGTAATTTTTGTAAAATTTTCGGGAAATCCGATTTTCGGTAATTTTTGAAAAAATTTCGCTAAGTCCTATGCTCTGTAATTTTGTAAGAATTTTCGTGATATCCGATTTTCGATAATTTTTGAAGAATTTTCGGGAAATCCGATTTTCGGTAATTTTTGTAAAATTTTCGGGAACTCCGATTTTCGGAAATTTTTGTAAAATTTTCGGGAAATCCGATTTCCGGTAATTTTTTAAGAATTTTCGGGACATCCGATTCTCGGTAATTTTTGTAAAATTTTCGGGAAATCTGATTTTCGATAATTTTTGTAAAATTTTCATGAAATCCGAGTTTCGGTCGTTTTTGTAAAATTTTCGGCAAATTAGATTTTCGGTAATTTTTGAAAAAATTTCGTCAAGTCCTATGTTCGGTAATTTTTCAAGAATTTTCGGGACATCCGATTTTCGGTCATTTTCGAAAAAACGTCTCTAAGTCCTGTGTTCTGTAATTTTTGAAGAATTTTCGGAACATCCGATTTTCTGTAATTTTTGTCAAATTTTTGGGGCATCCGATTTTCGGTAATTTTTGTAAAATTTTCGGGAAATCCGATTTTCGGTCATTTTTGTAAAATTGTCGGGAAATCCGATTTTCGGTCATTTTTGTAAAATGTTCGGGAAATCCGATTTTCGGTAATTTTTGTAAAATTTTCGGGAAATCCGATTTTCGGTAATTTTTGTAAAATTTTCGCAAAATCCGAGTTTCGGTCGTTTTTGTAAAATGTTCGGGAAATCCGATTTTCGATAATTTTTGAAGAATTTTCGGGACATAAAATTTTTTTTTTATTATTATTATTTATTTTATTGATCATATTCATATTCACAATTTGTATACGTATCTGCGAAGCCTTGGCTTATCTGCAGAAGATTATATTTCTAATGGTATAATTTGTTATAATGAGCTTACAGTTTCATTTCGATTAAGAACCTGGGTTTAAGTAAAAATGTTTGATTTTTTTTCTCCTAATTTTTAAGTTTACAATATTTGTGAATTCCCTAGGTAATTCGTTTATTGTTGATGGAACACTGTATTTCAGTTGTCGTCTAACATAGGTGTTGTTGCTTCTGGGCACTTGTAGCATTCCTTGGGCACGTCTTCGGGTATTCGCTTCATGGTCAATTGGTCGAATAAAACGGTTGTCGTCGTAGTACTCCAGGATAAGCGTCATTTTGTAGATATGCTCAACTTGAAGCACTTTGAACCTCCTTACCTCATTCCGCGGATAACTGCGATTTATTTGCCTTAATATCGAGTTTTGCAGTCTTTGCAGCTTTCGGATGTGTGTTGCAGCTGCGTTGCCCCAGGCCAGTATTCCATATCGTAGCTTTGACTCCACTAGGGCATAGTACACTTGTTTTAGAACAGGCACCGTGGCATGGTACCGCAAGTGAGCTAGTGCGTATAAAGCCTTCTTTAGATCCATGCGCAATTTATCGATGTGTTTGTCCCAGAGAAAATGACAGTCGATTATAACTCCAAGATACTTGTAACTATCTACTACGTCGATGATTTGGTTTGATGAACTAGAGCAGGCATCATTGCTTAGATATATTTGGTTTTGTGATTTGAATCTGGTACTTCTAATATGCATCATCTTAGTTTTCGAGCCGTTTATTACCAAACCGTTGTCGTGACACCATTTCACTGCCGAATTAAACTCCTCTTGCATTATCGCTGTCGCCGTTTCTAAAGATCTATGACGAACTACAATTGCTGTGTCGTCAGCAAACGCGAATGGAGTACTCTGCTTAAAAACGCGAAGTAGTTCGTTAGTGTAGAGTATAAAGAGAATCGGACCCAATTTTGATTACTGGGGGACTCCATATTGCACCCTCTTATTCTCACTTTTTTCTAAAAGTTAGTTTATTTTGTATATTATTTGAAAATTCGAGAAGGAAAATAAATTTGAGTTATGAAATTTTTTTAGCGTAAAAATGTTTTGATAGGTTTTTTGACTTCTAAAATACTATAGAAATGTGTAAAAATCGTTTCTATGGCATTATATGAAAATTGAATTTTCTTCTATTCATGGTATAATAATATCGTGAAATTATATTTTTGTTCTGGTAAAGGCCACGAAAAGATGTATTAAGTTATTTCTTTGTGGATAATATTGAATTTGAAAAATTTTTATTTTGTTTAAAAATAATATTTTCAATAGTATATTTCTCTGAATGAAATTTTTGGATATAAAATATTTTTATAAATGAAATGGAGAATTGTGAATTCTCTTTGGTCATATAAGAAAGTGTAGTTATAAAAAAATAATACACAGAATTTTTGTAAGTAAATGAGAAGTAAGTACTTTGAAAAAATAATCATTAATATATATATGATGTATTTGTGAAAGGAGTTTACTTTTTTGAATAAATTACGTATAATTATATTTTTTTCGTAATTTGTCAATGTTATAAAGTAACTTTTAACCTTTGTGAAATATATTTTCTTATTTCTCTTTTCCCTTTGGATTGTCAAGAATAATCTCATATTGGAATTAACATATGTAATTACGGTTACGGTTTTTTCTTTAAAAATGATGATATGGGTCGCTTGATATATATGGGGTATGGGGAGGAATTTGAATGTTATTTTTTATAGAAAAGAAAGTTTAAAATAAATATTATACATATATTGTATATAAATAACATTATTCTGGTTGATCCTGCCAGTAGTTATATGCTTGTCTCAAAGATTAAGCCATGTATGTCTAAGTACACACGAATTAAAAGTGAAACCGCAAAAGGCTCATTATATCAGTTATGGTTTATTAGATCGTTAACAGTTACTTGGATAACTGTGGTAATTCTAGAGCTAACACATGCTTTTATTAGGCTAAAACCAAGCGATTTTTTCGGAAATCGTTATTATGGTTGAACTCTAGATAATTTGCCGATCGTATGGTCTTGTGCCGACGACAGATCTTTCAAATGTCTGCCCTATCAACTATTGATGGTAGTATCTAGGACTACCATGGTTGCAACGGGTAACGGGGAATCAGGGTTCGATTCCGGAGAGGGAGCCTGAGAAACGGCTACCACATCTAAGGAAGGCAGCAGGCGCGTAAATTACCCACTCCCAGTTCGGGGAGGTAGTGACGAAAAATAACAATACAGGACTCATATCCGAGGCCCTGTAATTGGAATGAGTACACTTTAAATCCTTTAACAAGGACCTATTGGAGGGCAAGTCTGGTGCCAGCAGCCGCGGTAATTCCAGCTCCAATAGCGTATATTAAAGTTGTTGCGGTTAAAACGTTCGTAGTTGAATTTGTGCTTCATACGGGTAGTACAACTATAATTGTGGATTGTACATTACCTTATGTATGCAAGCGTATTACCGGTGGAGTTCTAATATATAATGGTACTTGTATCATTATTTATATCTTCTATTTAAACCTGCTTCAGTGCTCTTCATCGAGTGTTGTTGTGGGCCGGTACAATTACTTTGAACAAATTAGAGTGCTTAAAGCAGGCTCCAAATGCCTGAATATTTTGTGCATGGAATAATGAAATAAGACCTCTGTTCTACTTTCATTGGTTTTTAGATCAAGAGGTAATGATTAATAGAAGCAGTTTGGGGGCATTAGTATTACGACGCGAGAGGTGAAATTCTTGGACCGTCGTAAGACTAACTTAAGCGAAAGCATTTGCCAAAGATGTTTTCATTAATCAAGAACGAAAGTTAGAGGTTCGAAGGCGATCAGATACCGCCCTAGTTCTAACCATAAACGATGCCAGCTAGCAATTGGGTGTAGCTACTTCTATGGCTCTCTCAGTCACTTCCCGGGAAACCAAAGCTTTTGGAAGTATGGTTGCAAAGCTGAAACTTAAAGGAATTGACGGAAGGGCACCACCAGGAGTGGAGCCTGCGGCTTAATTTGACTCAACACGGGAAAACTTACCAGGTCCGAACATAAGTGTGTAAGACAAATTGATAGCTCTTTCTCGAATCTATGGGTGGTGGTGCATGGCCGTTCTTAGTGTTTTGTCGGTTAATTCCGATAA
>CATOTT010000042.1:0-14363 GCA_951813785.1 Criorhina ranunculi
GAATTCAAGAAATGCGATGGGATGGGCCGGACAAAAAGAGGATGAAAAACTGCGACATCTACTACGGCGATTGCTATCGACGGCAAAAGCAGCGCTTATTTGGATGCGGATTTGTTATTAGAGGCAGACTTAGGCAAGAAGTCTTGAGTTTTCGGCATGTTAACGAACGTCTCGTAACAATCCGTATCAAGGATAAATTTGCCAACATTAGCCTCATATGCGCGGACGCCCCCACAGAGGAGAAAGATGACGACACCAAAGATAGCTTTTACGAGCTCTTGGACAAGACTTACGAGCAGTGCCCTAGTTATGACATTAAAATTGTCCTTGGCGATTTTAATGCCAAGCTAGGAAGGGAGGGCATCTTTGGTAGTACTGTCGGAAAGTATAGCCTGCACGACACCACCTCCGATAACGGATTCAGGCTAATCGACTTTGCGGCGGGGCGTAACGTTGTCGTTGCTAGCACGCGATTCCCGCATCTCGATATTCATAAGGGGACTTGGAGGTCTCCTGATCAATCAACCGTCAACCAGATTGACCACATTGCGATCGACGCAAGGCACTCCTCCAGTATTATGGATGTCCGAACGTTCCGAGGGGCCAACATCGACTCGGATCATTACCTTGTTGTAGCCAAGGTACGGGTGCGGATATCCCGAGCACCGCAAAGACAAGCGAGGAAGTTTGACGTCGGACGGCTGCAATCGCAAGAGATCGCCAAATCCTTTTCCGATCGAGTCTCCCTCAATCTCTTAAGAGGTCCTATGCTGCCAGCATCAAGTATTGAAGACCAGTGGCAACACTGCCAAAAAGCCATCAGATATGCCGCTTCTGATGTGCTGGGTTTCACTTGGCCACCAAAACGAAACCCCTGGTTTGACGACGAGTGCAGGCAAGCACATGCAGCCAAGCAAGATGCACACAAAGCGGCGCTGCATAGAAGGACCAGAGCTGCTCACGAGCTCTATGAGCAGAAGAGGAGAGACGAGCACCGGCTTCTCAGGAGAAAAAAGAAGGAGCATGAGAAGCGCGCGGTCGAGGAAATTGAGAGATGCTACTCCAGGAATGAGATTCGGAAGTTTTACCAAAAGGTAAAAAATACATGCCAACGACACAAACCCCGAACCGAAGCCTGTAGAGACGAGCAAGGGAACATAGTAGTAGAATCGCAGTCGATGCTGAGGACTTGGAAGGAGTATTTCTGTAGACTGTATTACGGCGACGACGAACCAAATACCGCTGTCAGGCAGAATGAACCTTTCAATTTGGACGATGGAGGCCAACAATTCCGTCCACCCGACCTGGATGAAGTGAAGATAGCCATATCTAAGCTGAAATCCAACAAAGCTGCTGGAGCATATGGCCTGACTGCCGAGCTCTTCAAAGTAGCAGGCGAGGACTTGGTAAGGAGCATACACCAACTCATCTGTAAAATATGGTCGGAAGAAAGTATGCCCGATGAATGGAACCTCCTCAAGAAAGGAGACCCTCTAAACTGCGTCAACTACAGAGGTATTAGTCTAATTAACATCGCCTACAAGATCTTATCTGCCGTATTGTGTGAACGTCTGAAGCCGTTCGTCAGCAACTTGATTGGTCCATATCAGGCTTTAAGCCAGGAAAGTCCACCATCGACCAAATATTTACACTACGGCAGATCTTGGAAAAAACCCATGAGCTCCAAATCGATACACACCATCTATTCATTGATTTTAAGGCCGCGTATGACAGCATTTATAGAGACGAGCTACACAGAGCTATGTCTAGTTTTGGCATCCCTGCAAAACTCGTCCGTTTGTGCAGGATGACGATGGAGAATGCACGGTGCTCCATCAAGGTCGGTAAAGAACTCACCGAGACCTTTGATGTCAAAAAAGGATTTAGACAAGGCGATGCGCTGTCATGCGACTTTTTTAATATCATTCTTGAAAGAATTGTGCAAAACTCGCGCGCCAACACAAGAGGCACAATCTTTCAAAAGTCCGTCCAATTACTCGCATACGCCGATGATATTGACATAATCGGAAGAAAGCAGAGTGATGTCAGTGGCGCTTTCGCGAGTATTGAGACGGAAGCGGCAAAGATGGGTTTAACGGTAAATGAGGGCAAGACCAAGTATATGCTGTCAACAAGAAAGGACACTCAACACCGACGTCTCGAACAGAACGTCACCCTCGACAGATATAACTTTGAGGTAGTTAAGGACTTTGTCTACCTAGGATCCGCTATCAATTCAGACAATGACACCAGCGCTGAGATCAGACGAAGAATAACCCTTGCCAATCGCTGCTTCTTTGGGCTAAGAAGGCAATTGACTAGCAAAGCCCTCTCTCGAACAACAAAAAAGACCCTATATACGACCTTAATAATCCCAGTCCTGCTCTACGGCGCAGAGGCATGGACTTTATCAAAAGTGGATGAGGGTGCTCTTGGCTGTTTCGAGAGGAAAATTCTCCGCCTGCATAGACGGTGAGTGGGGGAGGAGATACAACGACGAACTGTACGGGCTGTACAGCGACATCGACTTAGCCAGAAGAGTGAAGGTCCAACGACTGAGGTGGCTGGGTCATGTAGAGCGGATGGACACCAATGCTCCGGCCCGAAAAATCTTCGAATCCGCCCCCGAGGGACAGCGCAGTAGACGAAGACCGCGACTCAGGTGGCGCGCGCAAGTTGAAGGGGACCTCAACCAACTTAGCGTGCGAAACTGGAGGCAGCTAGTTAAAGATCGAGCTGGCTGGAGACGCTTGTTGGTTGAGGCCCAGGTCCACCCCGGACTGTAGCGCCGCCTTTGCTAAGTAAGTAATATCTCTTACAGGTACTTGCAACAGTCGCCCACACTATGCCATGCCTCCATTCAATCCCCTTAATTCTATCCATTATGCCCTCTCCATTCTACCTATTCCACCAATTCCGCACGTTCTAATCATCCTGCGAGTGTCTTCCATTTCACCCGTTCTACATCGCCCATTCATTCCACGTGGCCTACCAATCCAACCATCCCGCCCTGTACGCTTATTTTACCCGTTCCAGCTAAATTACGCAGTCCACTTTTCCATTCTGTCCTTACATCGAGTCGCATCCATCGCGTCCCTTCTTATTGATCCATTTCACCCCGTCTCATCAATCTATCCCAACCAGTCTACACGTTCCGTCCATTACGTCCTGTCTATTCTGTCCATTATGTCCTGTCTATTCCGTCCTTTCGTCCCGTCTATCCCATTTCGATTATAGACCACGTGGCATCCATAGCGTCCATCTATATCACCCTGAACACGTCACGTCTTGTACATACAATTCTCCCAGACCATTGCCTAATGCTTCCCATCATCAAGTCCATCTATACCTTAAGAGGCCTCTACCCAAAATGTCGAACTCACATTCGAACTTACCGAAAAAAAGAACCATACAAAATCTTTATTGGTACAAAAATCAGATAAAAATAAATTCGAAAATCGAAGTTTGGTTGTCAACAAATACAAATAAGCAAAAGTAAACTTCGTATAAACACGAATACATGGATGTGTTGGAACTTCTTTGCTTATTTTTTTGGAGTTCTTGAATTTACGTTTGATTTGTTCTTTTACTATACAGAATTTATTATAACGAATTTTTTGTTGTATTTTGTTACGAGAGCTTGCATTTGAATGCGGTTTTACGCACTCAATATATACATAATGCATATTTTTGAATATGTTACGATTCAGGATTGTCCTGTCGTCTACTTGCGGTTTCCTCATTATTGACTAGGGTTGTCCAAGAGTGGCTGGGTCTGCGACGTGCCGTGCTTATTTCCATAATTTTCCGTGTTACATGCTCCTCGGGTTTTCTTAAAACGTAACCATAACATCTCAAACGGCAGTCTTAATTTTTTTTCGCAATTGGCTTTATTTTAAATGTGCCTCGAATATGTTCATTGCGTGCTTGGTCCAGCATTTTGATATCCCTCCCTCATCGCAGCATCTTTATATCAGCCACATGTAGCTTTTGTTCTTGGCGTTTACTTAGTGGCCAACATTCAGAACTATATACCACATCTCTGTAAATTGTGCAATGTAGTTTCACAACAATGAATAAATTAAGCTTCAATAAAAAATCAATACAATACAATATCTTAACCTCTTTACATCATTTTACAGGCCAACATAAAAAATACAGAGTTTTCTCTAAGACTGTTGATCGGTTAGATTTCATTTAGGCGAATACTATTATATTTGGGAGTTTGTGCCTTGTGCTTTAATGTTCTGCGCTCGCTTCAATCCCGAATGTATTCACTGGTCTCAGAATGCAACGACAATTTTTGACTCTAATAGTCTACACATCATGCACTATCTCTTAGTGCTATCTCTACGCAACTGAGAGAGATGCTAAACACTAAAACTGCTAGTAGTGGTTTATAAGTGGTTGAAAAAAACCCCAAAAGATTCAAGTTGTCCCCAAGAATGGGTTGGTTGCGTAACAGCTTCATATAGAAGTTTGCTATGTTGGCTGTACAAGATGACAATAAAACCTACCTATATAGTTTCTATTCATTCTTTTGATGAAAGGTACATATGTAATTCTGAGTAAATATGGCCTCATCTAATTTCACCGAGGAAGAGGGGTTATCTCTAATCAAAATTACCCGATAAAAACTGTTGCGTCTGGAGTTTCTTAAGAATAAATTATGCAAGTTGCACATTCGATATAACAATAAGAAATCTGATACATGCAACTGGTTCAAAGAAGTATAGTATACTATTTCCACTGTATTCATATAAAAACAAATTTAACCGGTTATATTAGCAACACATCCTTTTATAAAAGTTATATTGAAATTTGTCAACATCGAAAATAATTTAAATCATACCTACGACAACATCGCTTTTTGCAAACCCGCAAACATAAAGACCAATCCTTACATACTAAGGTATAATTTGCATTGGAATAAGGCTTATATAAGTCGTTTGCTGTTTACTGGGTAATAATCACTACTATTCACAAGCTCGAGTAAATACACGAATGTAATTCTCCATGTATTAGTAGCACATTCAACCAAACACGAATCAAATATTTTTCGAAATTAAAAATAAAATTTTCGAATGGCGCTTATTATCGTTGTGCTGAAAAACCGAACTTAAAAAGGAATGTATTTGCTAGAAAACATTAAGATTTCTAAATTAATAATAAAAAGAGTTCATGGAAAATGCAATATTTTGCAGCCAAAACTATGAAAATCATTTATTTTTGTCTTTGAGTCGATTAACAAAATAACAATTCACCGCCCGATAACAGATTTTATAAAAAAAAAAAATCAATTAACATACTAAATTCATAGTTCAATTTCAAGAATTTCTTTGATTTTCAAAGCTCAATATTTCAAAAACCAGACAGAATTTCAAAATTCGCCTCGACAACATTGGAGATCCATTCATTACCTATTGATAGAATCTAACATCATGAAAATCGTAAAACGTTTCATTATTCAAAGTTTGTACACCGTTTTGCAGTTTTACCAAAAATCTCGAAACATGGATTTGTTTTTTTTTAATAAATCGTAAACGGAAAACATTTTCAAAAATCTGGTCAACAACTTTGTAGAGAAGACTTCATTCTTTAAAACGCTTTAAAAACCATTTCAATCGGTTCAGTAGGAGCCTCAAAAGTTAGTACGCCGTTTCGTCCATTTTACCTGTGCAGTCCAGTCCGTGTCTAACACTGCATCCTTCTATCCATTCCACCATGTGTTCCACCACTCACAATACATTTGAGTTTCCATTTGACTACCATCCCGTCCCGTCTGTCAAGTTAGTCTATTTCATTAGGCCCTGTCGTGCTTCCCGCCTAATATCACACCATCAAGAGGTTCCATGTATGTCCTACACCATGTATTTCACTACAGTATTCTACCATCGTGTCGCATCCACCGCATATCCGGTCTACCCCTACCTTCATCGCCTCCATTACATGCGGTCTCCACTAGCAATAGATCCATAGCATGTTTTAAAGTATGCTTACATTATTGCAAGTGGAGACCATTATAGCAGCCATAGAAAGTATGCTTTCATCGCATACCATCTATCGCATACTTTATCGCCAATGGAGTTGTCATATTGCTGTCACGTCCGCCATTTTCATTGCAATTGGACTGAATAAGTATGCGGCGAAATGCCCACCAAAGAAAATCTGACAGTTCTTCTGCTCCATGCGTTCTGCGTTTGTTTTTGCTATTGCGATAGATTTATCGCCAGTGGAGACGGCGTGTTACGGCCCATCTATTCTACCCATCCGGTCCATTACGTTCCGCCATACACCACGTGGAATCCACAGCGCCCATCTATATCATTCCAATCACGTCACGTCCTGCCGATCTAATACCCCTGTCATATAAGCACCCCAGCACTACCATTTGGTGTCCCATCATCCGTCCACATCGCGTATAAACAACATATAAAAAACGTGTGAACAACGTGATTCCGTCGTTCCACGAAAATTATATTAGCGCTAACCGAATGGGAGCTGAGATTTGACAATAATGCGCCAACCAAATTGTCAGCGGGCTTCTTATGAGATCTGTAGAATGGAGCACATTCGCCATACATGAGTACTTCGATTAGGGACCGATTCAAAATGCCACTTTGAACATCTGTTTTTTTTTCTCCATTTCATTCCGTTCCATTCCATTTCGTTCCATCCCGTTCAACTCTACCCGTTCCATTCCATTCCATCCTGTGCTATTCTACCCCTTCCATTCCATTTTGTTTTGTTCCATTCTAACCAACGCCATAACCCTACCTACCCACCCATGCCACCTAGCCAATATAACACCCACCCAACCCTAACTAACTAAACAACAGATCCACCTCACCCACCCACCTAAGCCTACCAACCCACCCAACCCTACCAATCCACCTAACCCAACCACCTGATCCTACCTATCCATCCACCCAACCATACCATACCTCATAAATTAACCCATCCATCCAACCCAGCCACCCAACCCTACCTTACCTCATAACGCTACCCATACACATGAGACATGACCCTACCTACACGTCCACCCAACCCTCCCTCACCACATAACTCCACCCATACATCCAACCTAACCACCTGACCCTACCTACCCACCCGACCCAACCACTTAACCCTACCCATCCATCCCACCAATCCATCCAACCCTACCTTAACTCATAACACTACCCATCCACCCAACTCAACCACCTGACCCTACCAACCCATCCGATCGAACCACCTAACCCTACCAACCACCTAAACCGAAAATTCTTCAGAAATTACAGAACATAGGACTTGGCGAAATTTTTTCAAAAATTACCGAAAATCGGATTTCCCGAAAATTTTACAAAAATTACCCAAAATCGGATTTCCCGAAAATTTTACAAAAATTACCGAAAATCGGATTTCTCGAAAATTTTACAAAAATTACCAAAAATCGGATGTCTCGAAAATTCGTCAGAAATTACAGAACATAGGACTTAGCGACATTTTTTCATTTTTTCATTTTTTGTTACACAAAACAGATAGCTAAGCGGCAAATAAATACATCAAACAGTATCCAACCTAAGAAGGTCAATGTTCTACACATCAAATTCGTCTCTCGCCAATGCTAGGAGAAGATCATGAAGACAAGGAGAGAGAAAAAAGCACAGCTAACAACATCTATTCAACGCGCATGTGAGACCAGAGAAGATTTACTTGAACGACTGTTTAACGTACCAGACCCGTCAACTGCTTAACACTGCACTGCCGCTGAAGGAAAAGAAAGGGTATACGTATGTATGGACTAAGAATGGGACAATTTTTATGCGGAAGAAAGAGGGTGATAATTTAGTAAGAATAACTTGTGCTGCTGATTTTGATAAGCTATGAATTCTGTTAATCCTGTTTCGTGTTTAGTCCATATTCCAACTGCATGTGAATACCCAGTCAATGCCCTTAGCTGTCAAAATACAGTGCGTTTATGTTTACATCAAAACATACGGAGCATGAGAAAGAACTTCTCTGCTCTGATATCACATATTGAGTCATTCGCGAATTCTCCTATGGTAATTGTTTTGAGTGAAGTATGGATTTACGAAAATGAGTTAAAGTTATATAGTATACCGGGATATATGCCCTTTGGCAACTGCAATGAATGGTACTCAGCTGGAGGTGTAGTAGCTTATGTCAAAAATGGCTATGTACGCTATTGTTCTAAGCTTAATTTTAGTAGCGCGGATATAATTAAATTATCTTTTGATTTTAGGAATGAGAGTTATACAATTTTATGTGTATATAGATGGCACGAAATTGGTAAAGGTGTCTTTATTGATGAACTAAGCTGAACTGATGATGATGAACTCTAAGTGTTTGTAAGGAAAAAAACCTAATTGTATTCGGTGACATCAATATTGATGTTTTAAATGTATTTGACAAAGATACAGAAAATTATTTGTTTTTAATGGCGTCAAATGGTCTTAAGAGTTATATAAATGAACCAACCCGTGTCACTGACTTGACTAAGACCTGCATTGACCATATTTTTATTCGTCTTCAGAAGAGCAATGTAAACATGTTTAATGGTGCTGTGCACGATTTGAAATTAACAGATCACTGTTTGGTTGCACTCAATACGTGTTCCAACCCAGCTGTTGCCGCCAACTCGATCATTTCAGCGGCTCCAGTAAAGTCGCAACATAAATCGCAAGACATCACCCCATGTGGTATATACTCGTACATATGAAAACTCATCAATCGCACCACATTGCTCATCGTTCGATACCTCAGCGGTACTCATCAAGTAAATACATAACTTCGTCGTCCGATATCCCAACGGAACTTGCATCGTACACACAAACATAATTCTTTCATCGCACTCAGAGATCGGCGACGATGAACCACCACCAGTTGTTTTTCGTCGCACCATAGCAGAGCCTACCAACAACATCGAAACGGCATACGTTTATTTACTTTAACATTTACTTTAACTTACCCTTTTGTCACTCGGACATATAGGGCATTCTTCATGTAATTCTTTTCTTGCTTTGTTTTTGGCAACGGTCCTATGTCCCGATCGATTTGCAGTATGTATAAGCATAGTTTTAATTTTATGACGATCTGTAACACAACACAGTTGATTGTGAGTCGTCAGCAGAGACAGACCAATAAATTACACTATGGCAAACAAACGGGTATCGTGTATTTTTAGTAGTTTACTTTTTCTTTTAATACAGTCCGCTTAAAATATAAGGCTTGAAAAAGCTCAAGTCTTCATAGAGGTCCTTCGAGCATCCCATCCGTAAGCGAGAAATATTCCACGAACTACAACTTGCTGAATGAATGCTTAAAATATGAATTTTGGGAGCCGATTTATACAGAAAGTAATCCTTCAATTGCCTTTGATCTCTTTCTTGAAATTTTAGAGAAACATATTAAAAAACACTGAAAAATTCAAGTAAAAAATACTCAAAGCCTTGGATGACACATAATCTATTGCATCAGATCAAAAGGAAAAATAAAATTGCAGTGAAATGCAGAAAACATCCGCATAATACAAAACTTAATAAATATTATGGAGATCTGTGCAAAAATATTCACAGAAATATTGAAGAAACACGAAATAAGTTTTATTCTGAGTCGTTTGAACGTGCTAGGTAATGTAAGAGAAGAATGGAAAGTGGTTGATAGCATTCTGGGTAAAAGTAAACAGCTTATCGAAATCAAGTATGTTATTGAAAAAATTTGCTTATATGTGGTTGACGTGTTAGGTTACTTGTTTAATTTTAGTGTTCAATACGGTTGTTTTCCCCAGCACCTTAAATGCGCTGAAATAATACCACTTTTTAAGAAAGGCAATAGGAAGAATTTAGCAAATTACAGGCCAATCTCCTTGCTACCAACCTTCTCTAAGATTTTCGAGAAACTTCTTAAATCACGCATTGTGTCATTTCTAGATAAAAATAACTTTTTTAGTAGCAATCAGTTTGGATTTAGAAAACGAATGTCAACGGAGGATGCTATTCTTAGAGTGTGTAGTCAATTGAATGAGAGTATTAATTGTAGCAAATCTACAATGGCTCTCTTTGTTGATATGACGAAGGCATTTGACATGGTTGACCATGACTTGCTACTAAAAAAGTTATATAATGCTGGTTTTAGAGGAGCGATACACAAATGGTTCGTTTCGTACTTAAAATGCAGAGAGCAGACAGTAGTTATAAATGGAAAATATAGTAAGTTTTGCTTCTTAAAAAATGACGTACCACAGGGTTCGGTTCTCGATCATCTGTTGTTTTTAATTTATACTTACTCTTTTTTTGAAGTTAATCTAAATGGAATAACCACTGCCTTTAATATTGCTCAAAAAAAGTTTTGAAGATGATTTATTATGGTCTTGCTCACTCAAAACTTCAATATGGAATCACTAGTTGGGGTGGTTCGTATACTAACTCTTTTGGACCCTTATTGATTGCTCAAAAACATGTAATTCGGATTAGTTGTAGTAAAAATCGCCTTAGTCAGAGCTGGCCTCTTTTTAGAGACCTGCGTATCCTACCAATGAGACACCTTTACGTTTTTAAAGAACTGAGAGAATTTATTAAACAAAGTGGTAATATTCCTAGCAGAAACTCACAATTTTACAGCCTACGTATAAACAATATGCATCTTGCCAACGTACCAATCGCCTACAAAACCCATTTTTCGCATTTCTTCACCTTTACAGCCCCTACATGTTTCAACAAGCTCCCATTTTCTGTCCGTACAACCGTTAACTTCAACTCTTTTTTAAGGAAAATTAAAGACTGGTTATTCACGATTGACCATGCAAGTATCGAATCTTTCTTGAGAAGTATACCTTAATCATCACCACAAATCATTCCTGTAATTATTTTATGGTATATTAATGAATTGTTATATTATTTTATTGGATTTTTAAATTTTTTGAATTGCTTTCCTTTATCCCCCAATTTTTCTTTAAAGTATTTGAAAACTGATTGTTACCCCGCATCAGAAGTAAATTTTTGTAAAATATTTTATTCAGGTGTCATTCAACACTAACTTCCTCAGTTACCGAATGAACACTAATATTTAATTCCGCTAAATTTAAGCAAAATTTTTCATTAGCTTTAAGTTTGGAAGAAAATAAAGAAAATTAAATAATAATTACCGAAAATCGGATGTCCCGAAAATTCTTCAGAAATTACAGAACATAGGACTAAGCGAAATTTTTTCACAAAATACGGAAAATCGGATTTCCCGAAAATTTTACAAAAATTACCGAAAATCGGATTTCCCGTAAGTTTTACAAAAATTACCGAAAATCGGATTTCCCGAAAATTTTGCAAAAATTACCAAAAATTGGATGTCCCGAAAATTCTTCAGAAATTACAGAACATAGGACTTAGCGAAATTTTTTCAAAAATGACCGAAAATCGGATTTCCCGAAATTTTTTCAAAAATTACCGAAAATCGGACTTCCTGAAAATTTTACAAAAATTACCGAAAATCGGATTTCCCGAAAATTTTACCAAAATTACCGAAAATCGGATGAATCGAAATTTCTTCAAAAATAACAGAGCAAAGGACTTAGCCAAATTTTTTAAAAAATGACCGAAAATCGGATTTCCCGAAATTTCTTCAAAAATGAAAGAAAATTGGATATCCCGAAAATTTGACAAAAATGAGCGAAAATCTGATGTCCCGAAAATTCTTCAAAAATTACAGAACATAGGACTTAGCGAATTTTTTTCAAAAATTATCGAAAATCGGATTTCAGGAAAATTTTACAAAAATTACCGAAAATCGGATTTCCCTAAAATTTAACAAAAATTACCGAAAATCGGATTTCATGAAAATTTTACAAAAATGCCGAAAATCGGATTTCCGGAAAATTTTACAAAAGTTACCAAAAATCGGATGTCCAGAAAATATTTCAGAAATTACAGAACATAGGTCTTAGCGAAATTTTTTCAAAAAATTCTTAAAATCGGATTTCCCGAAAATTTTACAAAAATTACCGAAAATCGGATTTCCCGAAAATTTTACAAAAATTACCGAAAATCGGATTTCCCGAAAATTTTACAAAAATTACCAAAAATAGGATTTCCCGAAAATTTTACAAAAATTACCGAAAATCGGATTTCCCGAAAATTTTACAAAAATTACGGAAAACAGGATTTCCCGAACATTTTACAAAAATTACCGAAAATCGGATTTCCCGAAAATTTTACAAAAGCTACCAAAAATCGGATGTCCAGAAAATTTGTCAGAAATTACAGAACATAGGACTTAGCGAAATTTTTCAAAAAATTCTGAAAATCGGATTTCCCGAAAACTTTACAAAAATTACCGAAAATCGGATTTCCCGAAAATTTTACAAAAATTACCGAAAATCGGATTTCAAGAAAATTTTACAAAAATTACCGAAAATCGGATTTTTAGGAAAATTGTACAAAAATTACCAAAAATCAGATGTCCCGAAAACTCTTCAGAAATAACAGAACATAGGACTTAGCGAAATTTTTTCAAAAACTACCGAGAATCGGATTTCCCGAAAATTTTACAAAAATTACCGAAAATCGGAATTCGCGAAAATTTTAAAAAACAAATAAAAATCGGATTACCCGAAAATTTTACAAAAATTACCCAAAATCGGATTTCCCGTAAATTCTTCAGAATTTACAGAACAAAGAACTTAGCGAAATTTTTTCCAAAACTACCGAAAATCGGATTTCCCGAAAGTTTTACAAAAATTACCCAAAATCGGATTTCCCGTAAATTTTACAAAAATTACCGAAAATCTGATTTCCCGAAAATTTTACAAAAATTACCAAAAATCGGATGTCCCGAAAATTCGTCAGAAATTAACGAACATAGGACTTAGGGAAATTTTTTCAAAAATTACTGAAAATCGGATTTCCCGAACATTTTACAAAAATTACCGAAAATCGGAATTCGCGAAAATTTTAAAAAATTACCGAAAATCGGATTACCCGAAAATTTTACAAAAATTACCAAAAATCGGATTTCCCGAAAATTTTACAAAAATTACCGAAAACCAGATTTCCCGAAAATTTTACAAAAATTACCGAAAATCGGATGTCCCGAAAGTTTTACAAAAATTACAGAAAATCGGATTTCCCTAAAATTTTACAAAAATTACCGAAAATCGGATTTCCCGAAAATTTTACAAAAATTACCACAAATAGGATTTCCCGAAAATTTTACAAAAATTACCGAAAATCGGATTTCCCGAAAATTTTACAGGAATTACGGAAAATCGGATGTCCCGAAAATGATTCAGAAATTACAGAACACAGAACTGAGCGAATTTTTTTGAAATATTACCGAAAATCATATTTCCCGAAGAATTTACAAAAATTACCGAAAACAGGATTTCCCGAACATTTTACAAAAATTACCGAAAATCGGATTTCCCGAAAATTTTACAAAAGTTACCAAAAATCGGATGTCCAGAAAATTTGTCAGAAGTTACAGAACACAGGACTTAGCGAAATTTTTTCAAAAAATTCTGAAAATCGGATTTCCCGAAAATTTTACAAAAATTACCAAAAACCGGATGTCCCGAAGATTCTGCAGAAATTACGGAACATAGGACTTAGCGAAATTTTTTCAAAAATTATCGAAAATCGGGTTTCCCGAAAATTTTACAGGAATTACGGAAAATCGGATGTCCCGAAAATGATTCAGAAATTACAGAACACAGAACTGAGCGAATTTTTTTGAAATATTACCGAAAATCATATTTCCCGAAGATTTTACAAAAATTACCGAAAATCGGATTTCCCGAACATTTTACAAAAATTACCGAAAATCGGATCTCCCGAAAATTTTACAAAAGTTACCAAAAATCGGATGTCCAGAAAATTTGTCAGAAATTACAGAACATTCGACTTAGCGAAATTTTTTCAAAAAATTCTGAAAATCGGATTTCCCGAAAATTTTACAAAAATTGCCGAAAATCGGATTTCCCGAACATTTTACAAAAATTACCGAAAATCGGATTTCCCGAAAATTTTACAAAAGTTACCAAAAATCGGATGTCCAGAAAATTTATCAGAAATTACAGAACACAGAACTGAGCGAATTTTTTTGAAATATTACCGAAAATCATATTTCCCGAAGATTTTACAAAAATTACCGAAAACAGGATTTCCCGAACATTTTACAAAAATTACCGAAAATCAGATTTCCCGAAAATTTTACAAAAGTTACCAAAAATCGGATGTCCAGAAAATTTGTCAGAAATTACAGAACATAGGACTTAGCGAAATTTTTTCAAAAAATTCTGAAAATCGGATTTCCCGAAAATTTTAGAAAAACTGCCGAAAATCGGATTTCCCGAAAATTTTACAAAAATTACC
>CATOTT010000043.1:0-90953 GCA_951813785.1 Criorhina ranunculi
GATCTGATTCGATCAAGATCTTGGTTGAAGTCAATCCCTTGAACTAACTTTATGAGTAAACGTAAAGTATTTCTGGTTTCCTTTGCAGAAATTAAACCTGCAGTTCGTAGTTCTTTAGGTTTCTTGCAATTGTTCCAGAATCTGAAACACAACGAGCAGACTCGAAGTAAACGATTTAAATTGTTCGGATCTAAGGAATGCGAAGCGACTTTTGTTTTCCTTTCTTCTAAGCTAGTTTGAAAATTAGATATGCCTTGCGGCCAAGAAGAGCTTGGTAATTTAAGGAAAGCTGGACCGTGCCACCTTAGACTATTGTGAAGCAAATCTTCAGGCATTTAACCCCTTGAAGCAGGATCTGCAGGGTTTACTGCAGAAGGAATATACTTCCATTGGATGATATTAGTGTGACGTTGGATTTCTCCCACACGGTTAGCGACATACACACTCCATCGTGCTGGTGGTTGTCTAATCCAACTTAAAACTGTTGAGCTGTCACTCCAATATGTTATGCTTGAAACGTAAGGACCCAAGGATTCCTTAAGTACAAGTACAAGCTTGACTAGTAGTGAAGCAGCGCACAGTTCCAAACGAGGATTCGATTTCGCTTGAAGTAGATTAACAACTACTTCATCAATACCTTCTATTCGGGCATATACTACTGCTGCATATGCTACTTGCGATGCGTCACAGAAGCAATGCAAATCAAATGTAAGGTTTGCACGATAACCAGTCCATCGTGGAATTTTCAACTTCTGAAGCAAACTTAGAGAAGATCTATATTTTACCCAATCTGCCTCAATAGAGTTTGGGACCTTGTCATCCCAGTCAACACCAGCTAACCATAATTTCTGAAATAATATTTTGGCTACAACGGTTGAAGGAGTTAACCAACCCAAGGGGTCGAAAAGACGAGCTGAATCGGAAATAATAGATCTCTTGGATATGCGGGCAGGTGGATCTAAATTTACCTTAAAAGAAAATGCATCCAAAGTTGTATTCCACTGAATACCTAGCGCCTTAACGATGCTATTATCATCGAAATCCAAAGTCGGCGAGTTTTCTCTAAACTCTTCTGGAATTTCTTTGATAAGCTCTGGCGAATTGGAAATCCATTTTCTAAGGACGAATTCGCCCCTTTTCAATAAATCACATAAATCTTTATGAAGAGATATTGCGTCTGACAAAGTATCAGAACCCGACATGATATCGTCAACATATGAATCCGAAAGAAGGACCTTTGCGGCTTGCGGATACCTCGTCATATGGTCTTTGGCTAATTGGCGGAGGACTCTTATGGAAAGAAAAGGCGCCGACGTTGTACCATATGTGACGGTATGTAATTTAAAGATATCAATTTGATCATTCTTGTTGTAGCGCCACAGAATAAGTTGATACAATTGATGCTCATCGGCAACTAAGATTTGTCTGAACAAATTGATGTCTACGCCAACGGGTAATAATTTGAGGTAGGTCATTTTGCAGAACAGGCCCTGGGCATAACTCTTCGTTAAGAGATGTTTGTCCGCTACTCTTACTGCTGCCGTCGAAGACCACTCTCAGCTTAGTAGTGGTACTATCATCTTTGAAAACGCCATGATGTGGTAAGAAATATGAGCAGTTGGAAATATCGTCAGGATAAGTTCCGACCTTAGACATTCCAAGTGCTGAAATCTTCTGAGAGCATTAACATGATTGTTGTCTATGCTAGGCAGATAGTTATCGACCAAAGCAGATCTAAACGGGAGATTGACCTCATAACGACCTGTTGGACTACGTGTGGTAGTAAGTTGAAAGTACTTTTCGCAATTTTCCTCTTCAGTAGTAATTTCACGCTTACTTAGTACCTCCTCCTGTTCCCAAAAGGAACGAAGCAAATTTTCTAAATTAATGTTGTTAACAAACACAGTTGGTGCAGGTGCACTATCCGTTGGTCCAGATACGACCCAACCAAAATGTGTATTTTGAAAGAATAAATTCTCATGAAGAAGAAACTGTCCAGGAAGGACGATTTTACTAAAAACATCAGAGCCAAGAATAAGATGGATTGGATCCGTGTTATGATAGCTTGGATCAGCTAAATAGTCAATTCAGAAATCTTTGAATTGAATGTCAAGTTTTGAAGCTTTTGGAGTATAAGCTGATAAACTAGATAAAACGAGTGCGTTGCTGGTCAAGACATGTTGCATTCGCACAGATAATAAGTTCAAGTTCACACTGCTGCGGCAAAGAGTTTCATTTGTAACACCTACCCCTGAAACCTTGCAGTAAACCTTTAGTTTACTCAATCTAAGAAGCTGCACAGCATTCTCTGTAATAAGAGTCGCTTGTGAACCCTGATCAAGCAAAGCTCTTAGAGTGTATTGACCTTGTGATGACTTAACGACAAGTCGAATAGTTGATAGCAACACATGGGGAAAACCTGTGTAGTATGTGTAGAAACACTGTTATGAGATTTGGAAGTAGTAGTTTCAAGTGATGGCTGACCAGATCCTTTAGAAATCATGGCACGCTCTGTGGTCGTGAAATCAGCACTAGGATTACGAAAATGTGTTTTTAGTGTCCTATCTTCAGGTACACTAATGTCTTCAGGGTGTAATAGTGTATGATGTAATTTCTTACACACGTTACACCGATAAGGTGATTTACAGTCATTATGATTATGACCTGATGCAAAGCAATTGCGGCAAATAAGTTTATTTGATATGAAATCATTCCGCAACCGTAAGGGTAATGCCAAAAATTTAAAACACTTTGACAACGTATGAGGTTTTTCACAATAAATGCAAAGTTGTTGCTGTGAAATATGATTAGAATGGACAGTATTCCTTTTAGATTTCGAAAATGCTGCTTTCGATGATCTAAATGATTTGGAGGAAGACGATACGGCTTCATGAATAGATTCCAGAGTACGGAAAGTTTTCTCCAAAAAGGAAAACATACCGCTAATAGCTGAAACTTCTGTTGAAGATTTTAAAGATTGTTCCCAATCCTTTCTCGTTTGAAAATCGAGTTTTTGGGAAATTAAATGAATTAAAAGTGCATCCCAATTCGAAGTGTCAATTTTCAGATTGTAAAGGGATGATAAACACTCTTGTGCAGTATCAAGAACCTGCTTGATACCTTGAAAATTCCGTTCTGATTTTGGGATACTGAAGAGTTTCTTTATTAAAGTGTCCACAATCAAACGCGTATGGTGGTACCTATTCCTAAGTGTCGACCACGCGGAGTCGTAATTAGCTTCAGTCGCGGATATAGTTTTCACCAAATTAGCGGCTTCACCAATTAAAGAACCTTTTAAATAATAAAATTTTTGAATTTTAGACAGAGAACCATGGCCATGTACGAGAGACGTGTAAATGTCTTCGAATGGTACCCATTCCATGTAATCACCTGAGAATTTAGGTAATGAAATTTTAGGCAAATTAGCCTCCATACTAGTGGAGGTTTCACTGCGAGCACTAGGCAAGGCAAAGGTACTGCAATGCATTGTATGAGGTGAAGACGAAGTACTTGGCAAGGATCCAAGAACTTTACCTTTGAGCTCCAAGTACAGATCATAAAACTCATAAAAACAATCTTCGGTAATATAAGGCACGTCTTCAGCATTTAAAGAACATTCACGAATTATTCTCGAAATCTCCTCGTGATTAGTTTTAAATTCATTATAAAAACTATCGATTTCTTGCACAACACATGTTAAAAAACCTCGTGTTTTTACGGTTTCATCTTTTTTTTATTAAAACGCTCATGTAATTTTCTTAAGTGTACAAGAAGATCCCGTTGGGCTTGAATACTTTTATCAAGATCACTCATAGCGGATTAATTAATCAAGAAAAAAAAAGATAAATCACAAATTGCAAAAAAAATCAAAGGAAAAATAAGAAATTATATAACTGGAAAATAATGACTATTTTCCCGGGTTTCGGCACCAAAAAATTTACAAAAAAAAGAAGAAGAAGAGGAAATAAAATGTTCACCAATGACTGGAAAAAAGAGAGACAATTTATTTATTGAAGATTATTACAAAGTTTACCTTTTGCTGGGTAAATCTCAAGTGAAAGAGGTTTTGGAAAACAAAAATGATCACAGCCGTGGTTGGCGAAATGGGAGAGTAAAAATGAGCGAAAGCTCTTACAATGTTCTAAGTTTACATAATCTTATGTTACATGTAATTAAAAGAGAAATTCTGTTACAATAATTTGGCTGTGAGCATATCAAATAATAATGTTATAATAAAGTCAAGTTACGGACTATGCATAAATGAAAGCACATTTTAAATTATAATACAAGATAATAATTATAGTTAAGTTTTATCAAGCAATTAATTAGATTTAAGTTATTTCGTCGAACAGGTCTATCGCGTGGGAGTTTCGATATTTTTGGAGCATACCGGCTGCATATCTGAGGCCGGGAATGAGCTTTCATCAATTCTGAACCTTCATTCTACCTATTCCCCAAAGAATTTTAAAGAAAATACTTAACAAAAAAGAAATGCATCCCATTCGAGCAGGGTCGGGATCGGTAAAAAAAAAACGTTTTTGTGGGTTCTGTCGCGTGGGAGTTGCGTTGTTGGTTGAGCACCCAGGCTGCATATCTAAGGCCGGGAATGAGTTTTCATCGATTTTGAAGCTTCATTCTACCCATTCAACAAAGAATTTTAAAGAAAAGACTTAACAAAAAAATGCATCCCATCCGAGCAGGTCCGGGGTCATTGAAACTCCCATTGAAACTCCCACACGACAGACCCCACAAAAACTATTTTTTTCCAAACAACCCGGACCTGCTCGGATGGGATGAATTTCTTTTTTATTATGTCTTTTCTTTAAAATTCTTTGGCGGATGGGTAAAATGGGTAAAATGAAGCGGACGGAATGAATTTTTTCTTTCTCTTAAATTCTTTGGCGAATGGGTAGAATGAAGCTTCAAACTCGATGAAAACTCATTAACGGTCTTAGATATGCAGCCTAAGTGCTCCACCAGCATCAAAACTGGCACGCGGCAGACTGCACAAAAACAATTTTCGGGAAATCCGATTTTTGGGAATTTTTGAAAAATTAATGGGAAATCCGATTACTGGCAATTTTTGAAAAATTTTCAGAAAATCCAATTTTTGGGAATTTTTGAAAAATGTTCCGGAAATCCGATTTTCGGTAATTTTTTAAAAATTTTCGGGAAATCCGATTTTCGGAAATTTTTGAAAAATTTTCGGGAAATCCGATTTTCGGTAATTTTTGAAAAATTAATGGGAAATCCGATTACTGGCAATTTTTGAAAAATTTTCAGAAAATCCAATTTTTGGGAATTTTTGAAAAATTTTCCGGAAATCCGATTTTCGGTAATTTTTGAAAAATTTTCGGGAAATCCGATTTTTCTGAATTTTTAAAAAAATTAATGGGAAATCCGATTATTGGGAATTTTTAAAATTTTTTCGGGAAATCCGATTTTTGGGAATTTTTGAAAAATTTCCGGGAAATCTGATTTTCGGTAATTTTTAAAAAATTTTCGGGAAATCTGATTTTCGGTAATTTTTAAAAAATTTTCGGGAAAGCCAATTTTCGGTAATTTTTGAAAAATTCTCAGGAAAATCGATTTTTGGGAATTTTTGAAATATTTTAGGGAAATCCGATTTTTGGGAATTTTAAAAAAATAAATGGGAAATCCGATTATTGGGATTTTTTAAAAATTTTTCGGGAAATCCGATCTTCGTTAATTTTTGAAAAATTTTCGGGAAATCCGACTTTCGGAAATTTTTGAAAAATTTTTGGAAATCCGATTCTCGGCAATTTTTAAAAAATTTTCGGCAAATCCGATTTTGGGTAATTTTTAAAAAATTTTTGGGAAAATCGATTTTTGGGAATTTTTGAAAAATTTTCGGAAAATCCGATTTTCGGCAATTTTTGAAAATTTTTCGGGAAATCCAATTTTTGGGAATTTTTCAAAAATTTTTGGGAAATCCGATTTTCGGTAATTTTTGAAAAATGTTCGGGAAATCCGATTTTCGGTAATTTTTGAAAAATTTCCGGGAATTCCGATTTTTGAGAATTGTTGAAAAATTTTCGGCAAATCCGATTTTCGGTAATTTTTGAAAAATTTTCGGGAAAATCGATTTTTGGGAATTTTTGAAAAATTTTCGGGAAATCCTATTTTTGGTAATTTTTGAAAAATTTTCATGAAATCCGATTTTTGGGAAGTTTTAAAAAATTAACGGCAAGTCCGATTATTGGGAATTTTTAAAAAATTGTCGGGGAATCCGATCTTTGGGAGTTTTTGAAAAATTTTCGAGAAACCCGATTTTTGGGAATTTTTAAAAAAATTTTCGGGAAATCCGATTTTCGAAAATTTTTTGAAAAATTTTCGGGTAATCCGATTTTTGGGAATTTTTGAAAAATTTTCGGGAAATCCGATTTTCGGTAATTTTTAAAAAATTTTCCTGAAATCAGATTTTTGGGAATTTTTGAAAAATTTTCGGGAAATCCAATTTTTGGGAATTTTTGAAAAATTTTCGGGAAATCCGATTTTTGGGAATTTTTAAAAAAGTAATGGAAAATGTTCGGGAATTCCGATTTTTGGGAATTTTTGAAAAATGTTTGGGGAAATCCGATTTTCGGTAATATTTGAAAAATGTTCGCGAAATCTGATTTTTGGGAATTTGTGAAAAATTTTCGGGAAATCCGATTTTCGGTAGTTTTTGAAAAATGTTCGGGAAATTCGATTTTTGGGAATTTTTGAAAAATGTTCAGGAAATCTGATTTTCTGTAATTTATGAAAAATTTTCGAGAAATCCGATTTTTGGGAATGTTTGAAAATTTTTTGGCAAATCCGATTTTCGGTAGTGTTAGTAAAATTTTAGGCAAATCCGATTTTTGGCAATTTTTGAAAAATTTTCGGAAAATCCGATTTTCGGCAGTTTTTGAAGAATTTTCGGCAATTTTTGAAGAATTTCCGGCAAATCCGATTTTTAGCAATTTTTGAAGAATTTTCGGGAAATCCGATTTTTGGGAATTTTTGAAACTTTTTCGGGAAATTCTATTTTTGGGAATTTTCGAAAAATATTCGGGGAATCCGATTTTCGGTAATTTTTGAAAAATGTTCGGAAAATCCGATTTTCGGTAATTTTTGAAAAATTTTAGGGAATTCCGATTTTTGAGAATTGTTGAAAAATTTTCGGCAAATCCGATTTTCGGTAATTTTTGAAAAATTTTCGGGAAAATCGATTTTTGGGAATTTTTGAAAAATTTTTGGGAATTGTGGAAACATTTTCGGGAAATCCAATTTTTGGGAATTTTTGAAAAATTTTCGGGAAATCCGATTTTTCTGAATTTTGGAAAAATTTTCGCGAAATCCAATTTTTGGGAATTTTTGACAAATTTTCATGAAATCCGATTTTCGGAAATTTTTGAAAAATGTTCGGGAAATCCTATTTTTGGTAATTTTTGAAAAATTTTCATGAAATCCGATTTTTGGGAAGTTTTAAAAAATTAGCGGCAAGTCCGATTATTGGGAATTTTTGAAAAATTGTCGGGGAATCCGATCTTTGGGAATTTTTGAAAAATTTTCCAGGAATCCGATTTTTGGGAATTTTGGAAAAATTTTCGGGAAATCCGATTTTTGGGAATTTTTGAAAAATTTTCGAGAAATCCGATTTTTGGGAATTTTTGAAAATTTTTTGGGGAAATCCGATTTTCGGTAATTTTCTAAAAATTTTCGGGAAATCCGACTTTTGGGAATTTTTGAAAATTTTTCGGGAAATCCTATTTTTGGGAATTTTCGAAAAATATTCGGGGAATCCGATTTTTGGGATTTTTTGAAAAATTTTGAGTAATCTGATTTTTGGGAATTTTTGAAAAATTTTCGGGAAATCCGATTATTGGGAATTTTTGAGAAATTTTCGGGTAATCCGATTTTTGAAAAATTTTCGGGAAATCCGATTTTTGGGAATGTTTGAAAAATTTTCGCCAAATCCGATTTTCGGTAATTTTTGAAAAATTTTCGGGAAATCCGATTTTCGGTAATTTTTGAAAAATTTTTCGGGAAATCCTGTTTTTGGGAATTTTTGAACAGTTTTCGGGAAATTCTATTTTTGGGAATTTTCGAAAAATATTCGGGGAATCCGATTTTCGGAAATTTTTGAAAAATGTTCGGGAAATCCGATTTTTGGAATTTTTGAAAAATGTTCGGGAAATCCGATTTTTGGAATTTTTGAGAAATTTTCGGGAAATCCGATTTATGAAAAATTTTCGGGAAATCCGATTTTTGCGAATTTTTGAAAAATTTTCGGGAAATCCAATTTTTGAAAATTTTTCGGAAAATCCGATTTTTGAGAAATTTTGAAGAATTTTCGGGAAATCCGATTTTTGGGAATTTTTGAAAAATTTTTTCGAAATCTGATTTTTGAGAATTTGTAAGAAATTTTCGGGAAATCCGATTTTCGGTAATTTTGTGAAAAATTTTCTTAAAATTAGATATTTGGGAATTTTTGAAAAATTTTCGGGAAATCTGATTTCCTGTAATTTTTTGAAAAATTTTCGAGAAATCCGATTTTTGGGAATTTTTGAAAAATTTTCGGCAAATCCGATTTTCAGTAGTGTTAGTAAAATTTTAGACAAATCCGATTTTAAGCAATTTTTGAAAAACGTTCGGAAATCCGATTTTCGGTAATTTTTGAAAAATTGTCGGGAAATCCGATTTTTTGGAATTTTGGAAAAATTTTCGGGAAATCCAATTTTGGGGAATCTGTGAAAAATGTTCGGGAAATCCGATTTATCGGAATTTTGGAAAAATTTTCGCGAAATCCAATTTGTGGGAATTTTTGAAAAATTTTCGGGATATCCAATTTTTTGGAATTTTTGAAAAATTTTCGGGAAAATCAATTTTTGGGAATTTTTGAAAAATTTGAGGGAAATCCGATTTTTGGGAATTTTTGAAAAATTTTCATGAAATCCGATTTTCGGAAATTTTTTAAACATTTTCTAGAAATCCGATTTTCGGGAATTTTTTGAAATTTTTTTCGGGAAATCTGATTTTTGGGAATTTTTGAAAAATTTTCGTGAAATCCGACTTTTGGGAATTTTTGAAAAATTTTCGGCAAATCCGATTTTCGGTAGCGTTTGTAAAATTTTCGGGAAAATCATTTTTGGGAATTTTTGAAAAATATTCGGTTAATCCGATTTTCGGAAATTTTTGAAAATTTTCGGTTAATCCGATTTTTGGGAATTTGTGAAAAATTTCCGGGAAATCCGATTTTTGGGAATTTTTAAAAAATTAACGGGGAATCTGATTTGTGGGAATTTTTGAAAATTTTCGGGAAATCCGATGTTTGGGAATTTTTGAAAATTTTAGTGAAATCCGACTTTTGGGAATTTTTGAAAAATATTCGGGGAATCCGATTTTCGGATATTTTTGAAAAAACTTCGGGGAATCCGACTTTGGAAAATTTTTGACAAATTTTCGGGAAATCCGATGTTTGGGAATTTTTGAAAAATTTTCGTGAAATCCGATTTTCGGTAATTTTTGAAAAATTTCCGGGAAAACCTATTTTCGGGAATTTTTGAAAAATTTTAGGGAAATCTGATTTTTGGGAATTTTTGAAAAATTTTCGGGAAATCCGATTTCTGAAAAATTTTCGGGAAATCCGATTTTCGGTAATTTTTGAAAAATTTCCGCCAAATCCGATTTTCGGAAATTTTTGGAAAATTTTCGCGAAAACCGATTTTCGGTAATTTTTGAAAAATTTTCGATAAATCCGATTTTCGGTAAGTGTTGAAAAATTTTCGCGAAATCTGATTTTTGGGAATTTTTGAAAAATTTTCGGGGTATCCGATTTTCAGTAATTTTTGAAAAATTTTCCTGAAATCCGACTTTTGGGAATTGTTAAATAGTAACTAAAGCCACCTTACCGCTGGTGGGGGGATAGCTTAGGTTAGACACTTAACACAATAACTAATACACGTTTCTTCTGGAGCCTTCGTAATCAACTCTGGCCTTTGGTTTATTTTATTCCTATTTACATACAAAATATTTACATAGAAAGTGCTGACGCTACTACAAAAGTACGTAAACATAATATTAGACACTGATGGTGTCTGGTTGCCGCGTGTGCATTATTTGCTGACGTGGTGTCTGGCTGCAATCCAGGTGTGTCTCTCGTTGCCCGTGGGAACTGTTGGTTTCCTGTATCTGTACAAGAATTTGTACATTCTGCCGGGCCGGGCTGTCTTATAGGTTGAAGTCCGAGTTTGGTAGTAGTGTCAGAATCCCATCATCTTGTAGCGAAGTTTCCAAGACCTGTCTTCCACAGATTATGTTGAAGGTGTACTTTCTGTCCAGCACGTATATCCAACTGTTTGCGTTGCTAAGCTGGATCCACACAGGGGATGGTCTTATGCCTCGCAGCTCGCAGAATGATGATAGGCTCGTTGTGTGCGTAAGTAGGTCCATTTCACATCTGCTGATGTTAGACCGTCGGTTGAACAATGGATGCTGTTGTTGGCAAAGGTATTTCCCACTGGTTTTAGTGCATTTGCTGAGTTCCTCGGTTGTCATTGTGAAGTATAGTTCTCGAAGTAAATTGACTATTAACAGGTTTCGTGATGGCTGAATAAATATATATTCCCTTTGATGAGGTGTTGGCACGGGTATAACCTTGAATAATTCAAAGTCCTCAATGTTAACTACTGGTAGTCTTACATCGAAAATGACATTTTGCTGTGTTATTCTCGCCGATGCTGTCATAAGCCTGTAGAATCCTAAGAGACTTGCTTGTGTCTCATATCCTGCCACCGATAGTTGTGGAGGTAAGTTATTCCTCATAATGGCCAACTGGGACCATAGCTGATCGGGTGTTATGATCAGTGGATTAATCTTAGCGTGGTGAACATCAGTTAGCACATCTAGTAGAGAGTTTTGGATCTGTTGGTAGTTCAGCATTGCTAGAGTGGCATATGTTGATAACGCCAAGAATTTCTGTTCTGCGGCCTCTTTGTTACTTGATATTGTCATGCTTTTAAGTCTCTCCAACTTATTTTGGAAAGCCTGTAACTGAGCAATAATCGCTTGCGTATCTTTCTGCAATATGTTGCTCGTTGTTTCTGCAATTGATGTTTGATTTTTAATCAATGCGAGCAAATGGTTTTCATTCGTTTTCGTTTGCTGGATTTGTTGTTCGTACTGCTCAGCATACGATTCGTCTAAAACTCCAAACAGCTTGTTCGCTACTGTGCCAATAAAATCAAATGGCGATCGTTTCACTCGCGCCTCTGGTTCCTTTCCGGCTCCTTGTCTTAGCAGTAAGTTGTTGTTGTTCTTTATAATTGCGAGTTGGTGGTTGAATTGTTCGATTATATTGTGTACCAATGTGACAGCGCCGTTCGTTTTGCAGAAGTCGTTCATCTCGTTAACCAACCTCACGCCAGTAGTTGGTCATATCGTAGTACACAATTATTTTCCAGTCGTTGGTTATTAGGTTGACATTGCCCATTTTCTCAAAACATATTCCAGGGTGGTTTCTAAACGGCGTTGTTTTGAAGAATTCAGGCTCTGCGTCTACTGCCGTTGCGCAACTTCTGCCCAGTATTATTAGCACCAGCATTGCCCACAGGAGACCTAGTCCGTGTCCGTTTTCCCATTTCTTCTCCTTTTGATTCGTGAGCCGACTTCTTTCTGTTGGGTTCGTGGGTCGACCTCGGGTTGTTCGCTCCGACTTCAAAATTGACAAGCATGTGGTTACTGTGGGCTGTGGTCTAGTTGCATTCATATGACTGTTATCTTGTTTTTCCTTTTGATCTCCGTTATCGCTTATTGGTAACAAATAAATCTTGGTGGTAGGCCTTTTGTACTTCTTGTTGTTTGCTTGGAGGGTTACCACGCGAACCAAACCGTCTTCGCCAGCATGTGTTTCCAGCACCCTCCCAATCATCCACCTTGTTGGAGGGAGTTGTTTATCTTTTAGCAAGACAATGTTCCCCACTCTTAGATTTTCGTTCTTCGTGGTCCATTTTGGCCGTTGTTGCAATGTCGTTAAATATTCCGAGCTCCATTTTCTCCAGAACTGTTGTTGCAATCGTTCTAATAGTTGCCATCGCGTCAGTAATCCCTCCTTTTCGTCAAGTCCATGTTTCTCGGGTGGAGCCAATATTGATGTTCCGATCAAGAAATGACCTGGTGTGAGGACCTCTGTATCATCAGGGTCGTTTGAAACTGGACAAAGAGGTCTTGAATTTAAGCATGCCTCGATTTGTGATAATACCGTAGACATCTCTTCGTATGTTAATTTGTGTTCCCCAATGGTCCGCCTGAGATGGTACTTGATGGACTTCACTCCGGCCTCCTAAAGGCCACCAAAATGGGGTGATGCTGGGGGTATGAAGTGCCACTGCGTATGGTAAGCTGTAAGTACTTCACATATTTCCTCGTGGTGGCTTCTCGCCTCTTTTACTGTTAGCTGAAGGATTTTGTTGGCGGCCACGAAATTCGTCCCATTATCACTATACAGGTGACCTACATGACCTCTCCTGGCGCACAATCTTTCGAAGGCTGCTATGAAGGCGTTGGCTGTAAGATCACTAACGACTTTCAGGTGAACCGCCTTCGTTTTCAAGCATATGAATACAGCTATATATCCTTTATATGACTTGTTTCCTCTTCCTTTTGCTGTTCTGATGTCTACTGGCCCTGCATAGTCGACTCCTGTATGCAAAAATGGTCTGGTTTTACACACTCTTGGTTGTGGTAAATTCCCCATTATTTGCGTCCTTGTCGACATTTTATGTCGAAAGCAAATGGTACACCTTCGAACTCGTTGTTTGACAGCGCTTAGACCACTTAGAATCCAATATTGTTGGCGTAGATGTGCATGTAAGAACATAGCCTCCATGAAGAGTAGTTTTGCGGGCTTCATCAATCAGCATTGTCGTCAGTTCGCCGGAATGTGGAATTATTATCGGATATTTCTGTGAGTCGGATAGTTCTGCTTTTGCTAATCGTCCTCCTACACGCATCAGATCGTTTTCATCAATAAATGGGTTGAGGCACCGAAGTTTGCTCTTCCTGCCAATTTCTTTTGTTTTCTTCAGATTGATGATTTCATCTCTGAACGCTGCCAGCTGTACGTGTCGTATAACCCTCATTGCCGCACTTTCAGTTTCTTGGCATGTGATTGGTCCCAGCTGTTTGTTTTCCTTTGACGATCGTAAGTTGTGCAGAAATCCTTTACAATACGCCAGTACTCTTGTTAGTCGTCTGAATGTGCTGTGCTGCGATAATAGTCTTCCTATGAGATCAGGTTCAACCGTTATTGTTAACGTGCTTGTGTGGAGCTTTTTCGCTTCTTCGTTGGTGCTATGACGTTAGAATCGTTGTAGTTGACATCTGTTTGTGCTAGCCAAGATGGGCCCGTCCACTTTCGTCTTTGCACACAACAACCGTGTGATGATCTCTCCAGAAGCAGTTGTGACTCGTGTATAAATTGCGGCTTCAAATGCCCTCTCCGATGCGTCACAAAATCCATGATACTCTATGCGGTGACTTGATTCATATTGGATCCATCGTGGTATGTTGATTTCTTCTATGCAGCAGAGTTGGCTTCCATTCGTGAGCAATTTCATCTGGCAGTACCTCATCCCAGGTTTTTTCAGATTTCCAGAGCTCTTGTTGGACTAGTTTTGCTTTAACGATGATTGGAGCTAATCAGCCTAATGGGTCAAAAAGTCTTGCTGTTTCTGACACTATTTTCCGTTTTGTCAGGTTTTCGTTTGCCGATACGGTGTTGATTTTGAACTCAAATGTGTCTGACTCCGGTCGCCAGTATATGCCCAAGGTTTTAATGGGGTCGTATGTGTTTATCTTGAATCTTCCTTGTTCTTGATCATCTGGTGCTATATTTTCCAAGAAGGCTTCTGTGTTTGAAGACCATTTACGTAGTCTGAATCCTCTGCTCGCCATTAGTTGCACTATTTGTTTTTGGGCTTCTACTGCTGCATCTAATGTGTCTTCTCCCGATAATAGGTCATCAACGTAAAAATCTCGGCGAGTTATTTTTGACGCTAATTCCAATTTAACTTCTTCATCATAGGCGAGTTGTTTGAGTGATTTTATCGCCAGATATGGAGCTGATGACGTTCCGTAGGTCACGGTGTTTAGCCAATACTCCTGAATTTCTTGCGTCGGATCTTCCCTCCACAATTGACGTTGAAAATCTCTGTCTTCATGAGCCACTAGAATTTGCCGATACATTTTCTCGATGTCTGCTCTGTATACATACTTGTGCTTTCTCCATCGCACTAGTATAGAGTGCAAGTCCTCTTGTACCACTGGTCCTGTAAGCAGTGTGTCATTCAGACTAAGTCCTGAACTTGTTTTTGATGATGCATCAAAAACAACTCGTACTTTGGTTGTTGCTATCTGGTTTGATCACCGCCTGGTGCGGCAAGTAGTACACTTCGCTCGTTGGTTTTCTAGTTGACGTTGGTTTCACTAACTCCATGTGCCCGAGTTGAATATACTCCCGCATAAATTGTTTATAGTCTTCATGAAGCTGCTTATTACGTGTAAAGTTTTTCTCAGTCTGGAGGAATCGAGCTAACGCTCTATTCTTTGATTCGCCCAGTTTGCCTGCGTCTTCTTTGAATGGTAGTCTAACAATGTACTTTCCTTCCTCGTTCCTTTTGTGTGTCATTTTGAAGATTTCTTCCCACCGTGTTTCTTCTACCGTGAGACTTCTTTCTTCTTGCATTTCTTCTATTTCCCAGAATGATTTAAGTTTATCGTTTAGCACTGTATTGGATATTAAGCACACTGTCGATTCGTCTGTCTTGGAGCTATGTTGGACACTTCCAGATAGTATCCAACCCAAATGTGTGTTTTGGGCGACTGGAGTGCCGTAAGTACCCTTGATCACCCCTTCCAGAAGTATGTCTTGGAAGACATCTGCTCCTATTAGCATATCTACTGTTGCTTTCTTGTTAAATGATGGATCAGCTAACGGTAGATGTGTAATATGATTCCATTCCTTAATTGTGAAAGATTCTTCCGGTAGAACCCTCGTAAGTATCTAATACCAGGAATTCCCCCCATGATTGGAATTCTGATGGATATATAGACTGAATTTTTAATTCAACCTTGCCGTCCCTGCATTCGTTGCTCCCAGCCCAGTAATGGAAGCATGTGCTCGTCTCCGTTGTAGTTGCAGTCGTTGTACAGCATCTTCGGTGATAAAGGAGGACTGAGAGCCCTGGTCGATTAAAGCTCTGAGGTAGTAGTCGCATCCTTTCCAATTAGTTTTTACCACCGCTGTTGCTAACAATATTTTGTTACACTGTTTGTTGGCGGAGAAATTCGTCTGCGGTTGATCGTACTGCCTGTTTACAATGCCAGTATGGAGTAGCGTATGGTGTCGCTGATGGCATGTTTGACAAGACTTGAATGATGGACATCTTAGCGTTTCATGGTTTGGCTTGAAACAATTCCGACACAGCTTTTCCCTTTGGATGACTTCCTTCCGTTGCGTCACTGTCATTTGGATGAACCTACTGCACGTATGAAGCCAATGCGTGCCATTTCATACTTTGCAAGCTGGAGTCGTAGTTGCGTGGAAATTTCTGAGGAATCCTTTCCTGTTGTTTGATTGCCTTTTGTCCCTTGGGCTGTCAACCTTTTTCTTCTTTTCTTCTAAGTTCTCCAGGGCATGGAACTTACTTTCAAGAAACATGAAAAACTCGTCCAGCGGTTGCAGGTCCTTGGTTTTTTTTTAACCGACTGTTCGTACGCCTTCCTCGTTACGTTGTCCAATTTTTGTGCTACTATGTATAGTATTATAGGGTCCCAGCTTTCCGTTTCAATGTCTAGCCCTTTTAAGGCATTGACACACTCCATCGATGTATCGTGTAGCCTTCTTAAATTTTTTGCAGATTCAAATTGGCATTCCTTTTGGTTAATCAATGCCTGAATCTGTGCATTTACTAGCATCCGGGTGTTCTCGTATCTATTGATTAAAACTTTTCTTGCCGCTTCATAGTTGCTATCCATGATCTGTAGATGCTGAATGATCCTGGCTGCCTCACTCGTCACGTTCGTTTTAAGATAATGCATTTTTTGTGCCTTTTCAAGCTTGCCGTTTTTGTGTATAGCTTGCTCGAAAAGATCAAAAAATGATTTCCATTGTTTGTAGTCACCATCGAAAGTTGATAGCTTTAACACAGGTAATTTCAGTTCGTGCTGCGAATTTTCTACCGCATCTTCTTGTTTCGTAGTACCATTTGAGTCCTGGAATGCAAATCCGTCGATCTTCTCTTGCAAATTTACCATAACGTCTTCGTAAATTTGCTTTAGTTCTTCATGGTCGTTCATGTAGTCATCCAAAGCGATCGTCTCCACTGCATTCTCCATAATGTCGTTGTGCGTTTTTATAAGAGTCGTCCATTGGCTTTGTGTTGCCTGTTGTTAATGGACATAGTATGCTCTTGTTTTCGTCTGAGTTTGCTCCATCCTTTCTAGTGACCTGAAGAATGCCTGCTTCTGAGCCTCCTGCCGTTTCATCCTTCTTTCCTGTTCCTCGTCGTTGTTTGCCGTCTTCCTGGACCCTGATGTTGATGGTCTTGTTGTGTCAATGTTATCCGTTAGTTTCCTTGGCATTGGAACAATGCTTTGGACTTCCTTCTCTTCTTCTATTATCTCCTTTAGTTGTTCTTCCAGCTTACTTCTTATCGCTTTCATCGATGCTTCAACTTGTTTGTCGTAGTTGGCTTGAATATACGGATGCCTTTCGGTGAAAGTTTCGTGGGCTCGTATTTGTTTGTCTCCGCCTCGAACTCGTTCCAGTGATGGTTGAGGTCTTCTAACCGCTCCTTAACGAACTCCTTCGTTCGTCTTACTTTGGGCTCTTTCGTGAATTTCTCGGATATTTTTTTATCCATTCTGCCCTCTCTTTCTGTTGTTGCGCCAAATCGTCTACGCTCGTCATTTTTTTTTTCGTATCTCGTATCTCTTCTTTTTTTTCACTTTCACTATTCACTACTTTCACTACTTTCACTAGTTCAATACTCGAAGGACCAAATGTTAAATACTAACTAAAGCCACCTTACCGCTGGTGGGGGGATAGCTTAGGTTAGACACAAAAATTACTAATACACGTTTCTTCTGGAGCCGTCGTAATCAACTCTGGCCTTTGGTTTGTTTCATTCCTATTTATATACAAAATATTTACATAGAAAGTGCTGACGCTACCACAAAAGTACGTAAACATAATATTAGACACTGATGGTGTCTGGTTGCCGCGTGTGCATTATTTGCTGACGTGGTGTCTGGGTGCAATCCAGGTGTGCCTCTCGTTGCCCGTGGGAACTGTTGGTTTCCTGTATCTGTACAAGAATTTGTACAGGAATTTTTGAAAAATTTTCGGCAAATCCGATTTTCGGTTTGTAAAATGTTCGGGAAATAATATTTTTGGGAATTTTTGAAAAATATTCGGGGAATCCGATTTTTGGGAATTTTTAAAAAATTTTCGGGAAATCCGATTTTTGGGAATTTTTAAAAAATTAATGGGAAATCCGATTATTGGGAATTTTTAAAAATTTTTCGGGAAATCCGATTTTTGGGAATTTTTTTTAAAATTTTCAGGAAATCAGATTTTTGGGAATTTGTGAAAAATTTTCGGGAAATCCTATTTTCGGTAAGTTTTGAAAAATTTTAGGGAAATCCGATTTTTGGAATTTTTGAAAAATTTTCGAGAGATCCGATTTTTGGAAATGTTGGAAAAATTTTCGCGAAATCCAATTTTTGGGAAGTTTTGAAACATTTTCATGAAATCCGATTTTCGGAAATTTTTTAAAAATTTTCGGGAAATCCTATTTTTGGGAATTTTTGAAAAATTTTCATGAAATCCGATTTTTGGGAAGTTTTCAAAAATTAACGGCAAGTCCGATTATTAGGAATTTTTTAAAAAATTGTCGGGGAATCCGATTTTTGGGAATTTTTGAAACATTTTCGAGAAATCCGATTTTTGGGAATTTTTAAAAAATTTTCGGGAAATCCGATTATCGATAATTTTTGAAAAATTTTCGGGTAATCCGATTTTTGGGAATTTTTGGAAAATTTTCGGCAAATCCGATTTTCGGTAATTTTGAAAAATTTCCGGGAAATCCGATTTTCGGAAATTTTTTAAAAATGTTCGGGAAATCCGATTTTTGGGAATTTTTGAAAAATTTTCTGGAAATCCAATTTTTGGGAATTTTTGAAAAATGTTCGTTAAATAGAAATTTTGGGAATTTTTTAAAAATTTTCATGAAATCCGATTTTCGGTAGTGTTTGTAAAATTTTAGAGAAATCCGATTTTTGGGAATTTTTGAAAAATTTTCGGGAAATCCTATTTTCGGTAATTTTTGAAAAAATTTCGGAAAATCCGATTTTTGGGAATTTTTGAAAAATTTTCGGGAAATCCGATTTTCGGAAATTTTTGAAAAAATTAACGGGGAATCCGGTTTTTGGGAATGTTTGAAAAGTTTTCGTTAAATCCGATTTTTGGGAATGTTTGGAAAATTTTCGGCAAATCCGATTTTCGGTAGCGTTTGTAAAATTCTCGGGAAACTGTATTTTTGGGAATTTTTGAAAAATTTTCGGGAAATCCGATTTTTGGGAATGTTTGGAAAATTTTCGGGAAATCTGATTTTTGGGAATGTTTGGAAAATTTTCGGTAGCGTTTGTAAAATTTTCGGGAAATCGTATTTTTGGGAAATTTTGAAAAATTTTCGGGAAATCCTATTTTTGGAAATTTTTGAAAAATATTCGGAGAATCCGACTTTCTGAAATTTTTGAAAAGTTTTCGGGAAATTCGATTTTTACGAATTTTTGAAAAGTTTTCGGGAAATCCGATTTTCGGTAATTTTTGAAAAATTTTCCCGAAATCCGACTTTTGGGAATTTTTGAAAAATTTGTGGGAAATCCGACTTTTGGGAATTTTTGAAAAATTTTCGGGAAATCCGATTTTTGGGAATGTTTGGAAAATTTTCGGCAAATCCGATTTTCGGTAGCTTTTGTAAAATTCTCGGGAAACCGTATTTTTGGGAATTTTTGAAATATTTTCGGGAAATCCGATTTTTGGGAATGTTTGGAAAATTTTCGGGGAATCCGGTTTTTGGGAATGTTTGAAAAGTTTTCGTTAAATCCGATTTTTGGGAATGTTTGGAAAATTTTCGGCAAATCCGATTTTCGGTAGCGTTTGTAAAATTCTCGGGAAACTGTATTTTTGGGAATTTTTGAAAAATTTTCGGTAGCGTTTGTAAAATTTTCGGGAAACCGTATTTTTGGGAAATTTTGAAAAATTTTCGGGAAATCCTATTTTTGGAAATTTTTGAAAAATATTCGGAGAATCCGACTTTCTGAAATTTTTGAAAAGTTTTCGGGAAATTCGATTTTTACGAATTTTTGAAAAGTTTTCGGGAAATCCGATTTTCGGTAATTTTTGAAACATTTTCCCGAAATCCGACTTTTGGGAATTTTTGAAAAATTTGTGGGAAATCCGACTTTTGGGAATTTTTGAAAAATTTTCGGGAAATCCGATTTTTGGGAATGTTTGGAAAATTTTCGGCAAATCCGATTTTCGGTAGCTTTTGTAAAATTCTCGGGAAACCGTATTTTTGGGAATTTTTGAAATATTTTCGGGAAATCCGATTTTTGGGAATGTTTGGAAAATTTTCGGGAAATCCGATTTTTGGGAATGTTTGGAAAATTTTCGGTAGCGTTTGTAAAATTTTCGGGAAACCGTATTTTTGGGAAATTTTGAAAAATTTTCGGGAAATCCTATTTTTGGAAATTTTTGAAAAATATTCGGAGAATCCGACTTTCTGAAATTTTTGAAAAGTTTTCGGGAAATCCGATTTTCGGTAATTTTTGAAAAATTTCCGCCAAATCCAATTTTTGGAAAATCCGATTATCGGTAAATTTTGAAAAATTTTCGAGGAGTCCGATTTTTGGGAATTTGTGAAAAATTTTCGGGGAATCCGATTTTCGGTAATTTTTGAAAAATTTTCCCGAAATCCGACTTTTGGGAATTTTTGAAAAATTTGTGGGAAATCCGACTTTTGGGAATTTTTGAAAAATTTTCGTGAAATCCGATTTTTGGAAAATTTTCGGGAGATCCGATTTTGGGGAATTTTTGAAAAATTTTCTAGAAATCCGATTTTCGGTAATTTTTGAAAAATTTCCGGGAAATAAGATTTTCGGAAGTTTTTAAAAATTTTCGTGAAATCCGACTTTTGGGAATTTTTAAAAAATTAACCTGGAATCCGATTTTTATGAATTTTTGAAAAGTTTTCGGGAAATCTGATTTTCGGTAATTTTTGAAAAATTTCCGCCAAATCCGATTTTCGGTAATTTGTGAAAAATTTTCGCGAAATCCGATTTTTGGGAATTTGTGAAAAATTTTCGGGGAATCCGATTTTCGGTAATTTTTGAAAAATTTCGTGACATCCGACTTTTGGGAATTTGTGAAAAATTTTCGGCAAATCCGATTTTCGGTAGGGTTTGAAAAATTTTCGGAAAATCCTATTTTTGGGAATTTTTTAAAAATTTTCGGGAAATCCTATTTTTGGGAATTTTTAAAAAATATTCAGGGAATCCGACTTTGAATTTTGAAATGTTTTCGGGAAATCCGATTTTCGGGAATTTTTGAAAATTTTTCGGGAAATCCTATTTTTGGGAATTTTTGTAAAATTTTCGGAAAATCCTATTTTTGGGAATTTTTTAAAAATTTTCGGGAAATCCTATTTTTGGGAATTTTTAAAAAATATTCAGGGAATCCGACTTTGATTTTTGCGCAATTTTCGAGAAATCCGATTTTTGGGAATTTTGGAAAAATTTTCGGGAAATCCGATTTTTGCAAAATTTTAAAAAATTAACGGGAAGTCCGATTATTGGGAATATTTAAAAAATGGTCGGGGAGTCCGATTTTTGGGAATTTTTGAAACATTTCCGGGAAATTCGACTTTTGAGAATTTTTGAAAAATTTTCGGGAAATCCGATTTTCGGTAGCGTTTGTTAAATTTTCGGGAAATCCTATTTTCGGTAGTTTTTGACAAATTTTCGAAAAATCCGGTTTTTGAAAAACTTTCGGTAAATCCGATTTTTGAAAAATCTTCGGGAAATCCGATTTTCGGAAATTTTTTAAAAATTTTCTTGAAGTCCGATTTTTGGGAATTTTTGAAAAATGTTCGCTAAATCCGATTTTTGAGAATTTTTGAAAAATGTTCGGGAAATCCTATTTTCGGTAATTTTTGACAAATTTTCGGGAAATCCGATTTTTGGGAATTTTTGAAACATTTCCATGAAATCCGACTTTTGAGAATTTTTGAAAAATTTTCGGCAAATCCGATTTTCGGTAGCGTTTGTCAAATTTTCGGGAAATCCTATTTTTGGGAAGTTTGTAAAAATTTTCGGGAAATCCAATTTTTGGGAATTTTTGAAAAGTTTTCATGAAAACCGATTTTCGGAAATTTTTGAAAAATTTTCGGCAAATCCGATTTTTAGGAATTTTTGAAAAATTTTCGGGAAATTTTATTTTCGGTAATTTTTGAACAATTTTCGTGAAATCCGACATTTGTTAATTTTTGAAAACATTTCGGCAAATCCGATTTTCGGTAGCGTTTGTAAAAGTTTCGGGAAATAGTATTTTCGGTAATTTTTAAAAATTTTCGCTAAATCCGATTTTTGAGAATTTTTGAAAAATTTTCGGGAAATCCGGTTTTAGGTAATTTTTGAAAAATTTTCGGGAAATCCGATTTTTCTGAATTTTTGAATAATTTTCATTAAATCCGATTTTCGGTAGCGTTTGTTAAATTTTCGGGAAATCCTATTTTGGGAATTTTGTAAAAATTGTCGGGGAATCCGATTTTTGGGAATTTTTGAAAAATTTTCATGAAATCCGATTTTTGGGAGTTTTTAAAAATTAACGGTTAATCCGATTTTTAGGAATTTTTGAAAAAATTTTCGGGAAATCCTATTTTCGGTAATTTTTGAAAAATTTTCGTGAAATCCGACATTTGTTAATTTTTGAAAACATTTCGGCAAATCCGATTCTCGGTAGCGTTTGTAAAATTTTCGGGAAATAGTATTTTCGGTAATTTTTAAAAATTTTCGCTAAATCCGATTTTTGAGAATTTTTGAAAAATTTTCGGGAAATCCGGTTTTCGGTAATTTTTGAAAAATTTTCGGGAAATCCGATTTTTCTGAATTTTTGAAAAATTTTCATCAAATCCGATTTTCGGTAGCGTTTGTTAAATTTTCGGGCAATCCTATTCCGGGAATTTTGTAAAAATTTTCGGGAAATCCAATTTTTGGGAATTTTTGAAAAATTTTCATGAAATTCGATTTTCGGAAATTTTTGAAAAATTTTCGGGAAATCCGATTTTTAGGAGTCTTTGAAAATTTTTCGGAAAATCCGATTTTTGGGAATTTTTAAAAATTAACGTTGAACCTGATTTTTGGGAATTTGTGAAAAATTTTCGGGAAATCCGATTTTTGGGAATTTTTGAAAAATTTTTGGGAAATCCGACTTTTGGGAGTTTTTGAAAAATTTTCAAGAAATCCGATTTTTGGGAATTTTTTAAAAATTTTCGGCAAATCCGATTTTCGGTAGCGTTTGTAAAATTTTCGGGAAATCCTATTTTTGGGAATTTTTGAAAAATTTTCGGGAGAATTCAGGAGCCCATTCGGGGCTCATCCGCCACCATCTCTTTTCCAAGACCCTGACTTAGTCTCAGAAATCCTTACCGGCCTGAGTTCCAAATATGTTGGAGTAGCCCGGATAAGGTTTTATTTTATTTGTTCCGGGATTTCTTCACCGTTGATTCCATCTGGGGAATTCATTCGCTGTCCCGTTTATAGTGCTGCTATTTTTGTCTGCTGGTCAGCACTCGCGTTTATAAGTTTGACAAGTCGAGTCTGGATGGACATCGACCAGTACCCGACGGTTACCACTTGGAGGTAAAATAAGCACAATTGATGTGTAGAAACAGTTACAACACTGGGCATCGCCAAGTTGACACCTCTCAGTGCCTACCCTATTTCTACAACATCCAACCGTCATGCTTGATAGCTCGAAATTTGGATTATGTACAGAATCTTCGGAGCTAACATCACATTGTTCCAGTTCTGGGGTTATATTATTTCCACCAAATGCTTCAAAAAGTACATCCAGATTATCATAATCAAGCCCATTTGTAGATGACTCTGTTTCGTTAATTACAGGATCCGAAAACAACCACTTGCCTTCGCATGGTAATTGAATAAAAATGACAAATTTACAATATGCATCCATATTTTAAAAACATTATAACTACTTGAATTATTTGCTTTTTTACAGCGATCATTGGTTCTCTGCCATTGTTCATGTATCTTATCTTAATAATTAAAAAAAAAACCAATATTATTTTAAAATATGAAGAAGGGCAAGGCTTGTTTATTTATACAACATACCGTTTTGAAAAACTGTCTCTTGATTACTAATTACCACGCCTTTTCTAGCAAGGTTTAACATTTGCAAAGCCCGGAAACTCATCCTGTTTTATTTATTTTAATTAACTTACTTACAGCTATAAGTCACTTCACAGCTATAAGTCAACTGAAATTCCCCTCATGCACTCGGAACAACAGCTTAGCCGCAGTTAATTCTGTAATTCTAAGAATTCTCGTTTCAATATAACAGCCAAACTGACATAGTTTTCCTTGAAATACCTAACGGAAATTTTGAAAAATGACTTAAGTCTGTTTGGCGATAATGAGAAAGTTTTGGAAATTTTGTAATAAGCGCTTAACTCGAGTTAGGTTGTTATCCAATAGCATATACTTACTTGTTTTGTGAAGCACTTTTCAATTTGGAAAAACATCTTAAATCGACATAAGCTATTATTGAATAACAGCATTGTGTGGTTCTAAAATTCTTTTGTGAATTAAGCACTTATTGCACATGTTGTATAGTATGAGAATGACTTAAGCGGTTTGGTTTTATCGATCTAATTCGAAAAATATTAAAGCAGCAGTAGGGTTTGTTTCTTTATCATAATAAAGCATGTAGAGCATTATGGAATACAAAACTGTTTTTCGTCTTAAGTCGACTTAAGCGGTTATCGCTTGTGGCCACAGAATTTTTGAAAAATGTTCGGGAAATCCTGTTTTTTGTAATTTTTGAAAAATTTTCGGGAAATCCGATTTTTGGGAATTTGTGAAAAATTTTCGGGAAATCCGATTTTTGGGAATTTTTGAAAAATTTTTGGGAAATCCGACTTTTGGGAGTGTTTGAAAAATTTTCAAGAAATCCGATTTTTGGGAACTTTTAAAAAAATTTTGGGAAATCCGATTTTCGATAATTTTTGAAAAATTTTCGGGAAATCCGATTTTTGGGAATTTTTGAAAAATTTTCGTGAAATCCGATTTTTGGGAATTTTTGAAAAATTTTCGGGAAATCCGATTTTCGGTAGCGTTTGTTAAATTTTCGGGAAATCCTATTTTGGGAATTTTGTAAAAATTGTCGGGGAATCCGATTTTTGGGAATTTTTGAAAAATTTCCGCCAAATCCGATTTTTGGGAATTTTTGAAAAATATTCGGGAAATCCGATTTTCGGTAATTTTGTGAAAATTTTTCGCGAAATCCGATGTTTGGGAATTTGTGAAAAATTTTCGGGGAATCCGATTTTCGGTAATTTTTGAAAAATTTTAACGAAATCCGACTTTTGGGAATTTTTGAAAAATTTTCGGCAAATCCGATTTTCGGTAGCATTTTTAGAAATTTTGGGAAATCCAATTTTTTAAAATTTTTGAAAAATGTTCAGAAAATCCTATTTTTGGGAATTTTTAAAAAATATTCGGGGTATCCGACTTTCGGAAATTTTTGAAAAGTATTTGGCGAATCCGATTTTTGAGAAGTTTTAAAAAATTAATGGGAAGTCCGACTATTGGGAATTTTTAAAAAATTGTCGGGGAATCCGATTTTTGGGAGTTTTTGAAAAATTCTCTGGAAATCCGATTTTCGGTAATTTTTTAAAAATTTTCATGAAATTTGATTTTCGGAAATTTTTGAAAAATATTCGGGTAATCCGATTCTAGGGAATTTTTGAAAAATTTTCGGAAAATCCGATTTTCGGTAATTTTTGAAAAATTTTGCGAAATCTGATTTTTGTGAATTTTTGAAAATTTTTTGGGAAATCCGATTTTTGGGAATTTTTGTAAATTTTTAATGAAATCCGACTTTTGGGAATTTTTGAAAATTTTGTGGCAAGTTCGATTTTCTTTAGCGTTTTAAAAATTTGCGGGAAATCCGATTTTTGATAATATTCGAAAAATTTCCGGGAAATCCGATTTTCGGAAATTTTTGAAAAATTTTCATTAAATCCGATTTTCGGTAATTTTTTAAAAGTTTTCATGAATTCCGATTTTTGGGAATTTTTAAAAAAATGACGGCGAATCCGATTTTTGGGAATTTTTGAAAAATTTTCTTGAAATCCGATTTTCGGTAATTTTTGAAAAATTTTCGCGAAATCCGATTTTTGGGAATTTTCAAAAATTTTCGGGAAATCCGAGTTTTGGGAATTTTGTACAAATGTTCGGGAAATCCGATTTGTGGGAATTTTTAAAAAATTTTCGGGAAATCCGATTTTCGACAAGTTGTGAAAAATTTTCGGGTAATCCGATTTTTGGGAATTTTTGAAAAATTTTCGGCAAATCTGATTTTTGAAAAACTTTCGGGAAATCCGATTTTTGAAAAATTTTTGGGGAAATCCGATTTTCGGTAATTTTTGAAAAGTTTCCGGGAAATCCGATTTTCGGAAATTTTTTAAAAATTTTCGGGAAATCCGATTTTTTTGAATTTTTTAAAAATTTTCGGGAAATCCGATTTTTAGGAATTTTTTAAAAATTTTCGGGAAATCCTATAATCGGTAATATTTGAAAAATTTTCGGGAAATCCGATTTTGGGGAATTTGTGAAAAATTTTCGGGAAATCCGATTTGTGGGAATTTTTGAAAAATTTTCTGGAAATCCTATCTTCGGTAATTTTTGAAAAATTTCCGCCAAATCCGGTTTCGGAAATTTTTGAAAAATTTTCGGGAAATCCGATTTCGCGGTAATTTTTGAGAAATTTTCGCGAAATCCGATTTTTGGGAATTTGTGAAAATTTTTGGGGAAATCCGATTTTCGGTAATTTTGGAAAAATTTCCGCCAAATCCGATTTTCGGAAATTTTTTAAAAATTTTCGGAAAATCCGATTTTCGGTAATTTGTGAAAATTTTTCGAGAAATCCGATTTTGCAGAATTTGAGAAAAATTTTCGGGGAATCCGATTGTTGCGAATTTTTAAAAAATTTTCGGGAAATCCGATTTTCGATAATATTTGAAAAATTTTCGAGTAACCCGATTTTTGGGAATTTTTGAAAAATTTTCGGGAAATCCGATTTTTGAAAACCTTTCGGGAAATCCGACTTTCGGTAATTTTTGAAAAATTTCCGGGAAATCCGATTTTCGGAAATTTTTTAAAATTTTTCGGGAAATCCGATTCGTGGGAATTTTTTTTAAAAGTGTTCGGGCAATCCTATTTTCGGTAATTTTTGAAAAATTTCCTTGAAATCCGATTTTTGGGAAGTTTTGAAAAATTTTCGGGATATCCGATTTTTGGGAAGTTTCGAAAATTAACGGGAAGTCCGATTATTGGGAATTTTTAGAAAATTGTCGTGGAATCCGAGTTATTTGAATTTTTGAAAAATTTTCATGAAATCCGATTTTTGGGAATTGTTGAAAAATTTTCGGGATATCCGATTTTCGGAAATTTTACTGAAATCCAATTTTTGGGAATTTTAGATAAAGTTTCATGAAATTCGATTTTCGGAAATTTTTGAAAAATTTTCGGGAAATCCGATTTTTGGGAATTTTTGAAAAATTTTCGTGAAGTCCGATTTTTGGTAATTTTTGAAAAATTACCGGGAAATCCGATTTTTGGGAATTTGTGAAAAATTTTCGGGAATTCTGATTTTCGGTAATTTTTGAAAAATTTTCGGGAAATCCGATTTTTGCGACTTTTTGAAAAATTGTCGGGAAATCCGATTTTTGGTAATTTTTAAAAAATTAACGGGGAATCCGATTTTTGGGAATTTGTCAAAAATTTCGGGAAATCCGATTTTTGGGAATTTTTGAAAAATTTTCTGGAAATCCAATTTTCGGTAATTTTTGAAAAATTTCCGCCGAATCCGGTTTTGGAAATTTTTGAAAAATTTTCGGGTAATCCGATTTTCGGAAATTTTTGAAAAATTTCCGGGAAATCCGATTTTTGGGAATTTTCGAAAATTTTTCGTTAAATCCGATTTTTGGGAGTTTTTATAAAATTGACGGGGAATCAGATTTTTGGGGATTTTTGAAAAATTTTCGGGAATTCCGATTTATGAAAAATGTTCGGGAAATCCGATTTTTGGGAATTTGTGAAAAGTTTTCGCTAAATACGATTTTTGGTAATTTTTGAAAAATTTTCGGGAAATCCGATTTTCGGTAGCGCTTGTAAAATTTCCGGGAAATCCGATTTTCGGTAGCGTTTGCAAAATTTTCGGGAAATCCGATTTATGGGAATTTTTGAAAAATTTTCATGAAAATCGATTTTCGGAAATTTTTGAAAACTTTTCGGGAAATCCGATTTTTAGGAATTTGTGAAAATTTTTCGGGAAATCCGATTATTGGGAATTTTTAAAAATTAATGGGGAATCTGATTTTTGACAATTTTTGAAAAATTTTCCGGAAATCCGATTTTCGGTAGCGTTTGTAAAATTTCCGGGAAATCCGATTTCGGTAGCGTTTGTAAAATTTTCGGGAAATCCTATTTTTGGGAATTTTTGAAAAATTTTCGGGAAATCCTATTTTTGGGAATTTTGTAAAAATTTCCGGGAAATTCGATTTTTGGGAATTTTTAAAAAATTAACGGGCAATCCGATTTTTGGGAATATTTGAAAAAATTTTGGGAAATCCGATTTTTGAAAAATTTTCGGGAAATCTTATTTTTGGGAATTTTTGAAAAATATTCGGGCAATCCGATTTTCGGAGATCTTTGAAAAATTTCCGGGAAATCCAATTTTTGGGAGTTTTTGAAAAATTTTCAAGAAATTCGGTTTTCGGAAATTTGTGAAAAATTTTCGCGAAATCCAATGTTTAGGAATTTTTTAAAAATTTTCGGGAAATCCTCTTTTTGGGAATTTTTGAAAAATTTTCGGGAAATCCGATTTTTGGGAATTTTGTAAAAATTTCCGGGAAATTCGATTTTTGGGAATTTTTAAAAAATTAACGGGGAATGCGATTTTTGGGAATTTTTGAAAAATTTTTGGGAAATCTTATTTTTGGGAATTTTTGAAAAAATATTCGGGCAATCAGATTTTCGGAGATCTTTGAAAAATTTCCGGGAAATCCAATTTTTGGGAGTTTTTGAAAAATTTTCATGAAATTCTGTTTTCGGGAATTTTTGAAAAATTTTCGCGAAATTCGATTCGATTCGGAATTTTTTAAAAATTTGCGGGAAATCCGATTTTTGGGAAGTTTTAAAAAATTAACGGGAAGTATGATTATTGGGAATTTTGAAAAAAATTTCGGGAAATCCGATTTTTGCGAATTTTTGAAAAATTTTCGTTAAATCCAATTTTTGGGAGTTTTTGTTAATTTTCATGAAATCCGATTTTCGGAAATTTTTGAAAAATTTTCATGAAATCCGATTTTTGGGAGTTTTTAAAAATTTTCGGGGAATCCGATTTTCGATAATTTTTGAAAAATTTTCGGGAAATTCGATTTTTGGGAATGTGTGAAAAATTTTCGGGAAATCCGATTTTTGGGAATTTTTGAAAAATTTTCATGAAATCCGATTTTTGGGAATTTGTAAAAAATTGTCGGGAAATCCGATTTTTGGTAATTTGTGAAAAATTTTCGCGAAATCCGATTTTTGGGAAGTTTTAAAAAATTAACGGGAAGTTTGATTACTGGGAATTTTTAAAAAAATTTCGGGAAATCCGATTTTTGCGAATTTTTGAAAAAATTTCGGGATATCCGATTTTTGGGAATTTTTGAAAAATTTTCGGGAAATCCGATTTTTGGGAATTTGTGAAAAATTTTCGGGAAATCCGATTTTCGAAAATTTTTTAAAAATTTTCGGGAAATCCGATTTTTGGGAATTTTTGAAAAATTTTCGGTATATCCGATTTTCGGTAATTTTTGAAAAATTTTCGGGAAATCCTATTTTTGGGAATTTTGTAAAAAATTCCGGGAAATCCAATTTTTGGGAATTTTTGAAAAATTTTCATGAAATTCGATTTTCGGAAATTTTTGAAAAATTTCGGGAAATCCGATTTGTGGGAATTTTTTAAAAGTTTTCGGGAAATCCGATTTTTGGGAAGTTTTAAAAAATTAACGGGAAAGCCGATTATTGGGAATTCTTAAAAAATTGTCGGGGAATCCGATTTTTGGGAATTTCTGAAAAATTTTCATGAAATCCGATTTTTGAGAGTTTTTAAAAAATTTTCGGGGAATCCGGTTTTCGATAATTTTTGAAAATTTTTCGGGAAATCCTATTTTCGGTAAATTTTGAAAAATTTTCGATAAATCCGATTTTTGGGAATTTTTGAAAAATTTTCAGGAAATCCGATTTTTGGGAATTTTTTAAAAATTTTCTTGAAGTCCGATTTTCGGTAATTTTTGAAAAATTTCCGGGAATTCCGATTTTTGGGAATTTTTGAAAAATTTTCGGGAATTCTGATTTTCATTAATTTTTGAAAAATTTTCGGGAAATCCGATTTTCGGTAATTTTTGAACAATTTTCGCCAAATTCGATTTTCGGAAATTTTTGAAAAACTTTCGGGAAATCCGATTTTTGGTAATTTTTGAAAAATTTTCGCGAAATCCGATTTTTGAGAATTTTTAAAAATTTTTCGGGACATCCGATTTTCGATAATTTTTGAAAAATTTTCGTGCAATCCGATTTTTGGGAATTTTCCAAAAATTTTCGAGAAATCCGATTTTCGAAAATTTTTTAAAAATTTTCGTGTAATCCGATTTTTGGGAATTTTTGAAAAATGTTCGGGAAATCCGATTTTTTGGAATTTGTAAAAAATTGTCTTGAAATCCGATTTTTGGTAATTTTTGAAAAATTTTCGCGAAATCCGATTTTTGGGAAGTTTTAAAAAATTAAGGGGAAGTCCGATTATTGGGAATTTTTAAAAAATTGTCGGGAAATCCTATTTTTGGGAATTTTTAAATAATTAACGGGAAGTTTGATTATTAGGAATTTTTAAAATATTGTCGGGGAATCCGATCATTGGGTGTTTTTGGAAATTTTCGGGAAATCCGGTTTTTGGGAATTTTTAAAAAAATTTCGGAAAATCCGATTTTCGATAATTTTTGAAAAATTTTCGAGCAATCCGATTTTTGGGAATTTTTGAAAAATTTTCGGGAAATCCGATTTTAGAAAAATTTTCGGGGAATCCGATTTTTGGGATTTTTTGAAAAATTTTCGGGAAATCACGTTTTCGGTAATTTTTGAAAAATTTCCGGGAAATCAGATTTTCGGAAATTTTGTAAAAATTTTTTTGAAATCCGATTTTCGGAAATTTTTGAAAAATTTTCGGGAAATCCGATTTTTAGGAACTTTTTAAAAGTTTTCGGGAAATCCGATTTTTGGGAAGTTTTAAAAAATTAACGGGAAATCCGATTATTGGGAATTCTTAAAAAATTGTCGGGGAATCCGATTTTTGGGAATTTCTGAAAAATTTTCATGAAATCCGATTTTTGGGAGTTTTTAAAAAATTTTCGGGGAATCCGATTTTCGATAATTTTTGAAAAATTTTCGGGAAATCCGATTTTTAGGAATTTTTGAAAAATTTTCGGGAAATCCTATTTTCGGTAAATTTTGAAAAATTTTCGATAAATCCGATTTTTGGGAATTTTTAAAAAATTAACGGTTAATCCGATTTTTGGGAATTTCTGAAAAATTTTCGGGAAATCCGATTTTTGAAAAATTTTCGCCAAATCCTATTTTTGGGAATTTTTGAAAAATATTGCTGCAATCCGTTTTTCGGAGATCTTTGAAAAATTTTCGGGAAATCCGATTTTTGTAAATTTTTGAAAAGTTTTCGGCAAATCCGATTTTTCGGAATTTTTGAAAAATTTTCGCCAAATTCGATTTTCGGAAATTTTTGAAAAACTTTCGGGAAATCCGATTTTTGGTAATTTTTGAAAAATTTTCGCGAAATCCGATTTTTGAGAATTTGTAAAAATTTTTCGGGACATCCGATTTTCGATAATTTTTGAAAAATTTTCGTGCAATCCGATTTTTGGGAATTTTTCAAAAATTTTCGGGAAATCCGATTTTCGAAAATTTTTTAAAAATTTTCGTGCAATCCGATTTTTGGGAATTTTTGAAAAATGTTCGGGAAATCCGATTTTTTGGAATTTGTAAAAAATTGTCTTGAAATCCGATTTTTGGTAATTTTTGAAAAATTTTCGCGAAATCCGATTTTTGGGAAGTTTTAAAAAATTAAGGGGAAGTTCGATTAATGGGAATTTTTAAAAAATTGTCGGGAAATCCTATTTTTGGGAATTTTTAAATAATTAACGGGGAGTTTGATTATTAGGAATTTTTAAAATATTGTCGGGGAATCCGATCTTTGGGTGTTTTTGGAAATTTTCGGGAAATCCGGTTTTTGGGAATTTTTAAAAAAATTTCGGAAAATCCGATTTTCGATAATTTTTGAAAAATTTTCGAGCAATTCGATTTTTGGGAATTTTTGAAAAATTTTCGGGAAATCCGATTTTCGATAATTTTTGAAAAATTTTCGTGCAATCCGATTATTGGGAATTTTTGAAAAATTTTCGGGAAATCCGATTTTTGAAAAATTTTCGGGGAATCCGATTTTTGGGTTTTTTTGAAAAATTGTCGGGAAATCCCGTTTTCGGTAATTTTTGAAAAATTTCCGGGAAATCCGATTTCGGAAATTTTGTAAAAATTTTTTTGAAATCCGATTTTTGGGAATTTTTGAAAAATTTTCGGGAAATCCAATTTTTAGAATTTTTAAAAAATTGTCGGGAAATCCGATTTTTGGGAATGTTTGGAAAATTTTCGGGAAATCCGATTTTTGTAAATGTTTGGAAAATTTTCGGTAGCGTTTGTAAAATTTTCGGGAAACCGTATTTTTGGGAAATTTTGAAAAATTTTCGGGAAATCCTATTTTTGGAAATTTTTGAAAAATATTCGGAGAATCCGACTTTCTGAAATTTTTGAAAAGTTTTCGGGAAATTCGATTTTTACGAATTTTTGAAAAGTTTTCGGGAAATCCGATTTTCGGTAATTTTTGAAAAATTTCCGCCAAATCCAATTTTTGGAAAATCCGATTATCGGTAAATTTTGAAACATTTTCGAGAAGTCCGATTTTTGGGAATTTGTGAAAAATTTTCGGGGAATCCGATTTTCGGTAATTTTTGAAAAATTTTCCCGAAATCCGACTTTTGGGAATTTTTGAAAAATTTGTGGGAAATCCGACTTTTGGGAATTTTTGAAAAATGTTCGGGAAATCCGATTTTTGGAAAATTTTCGGGAGATCCGATTTTGGGGAATTTTTGAAAAATTTTCTAGAAATCCGATTTTTGGGAATTTTTGAAAAATTTCCGGGAAATCAGATTTTCGGAAGTTTTTAAAAATTTTCGTGAAATCCGACTTTTGGGAATTTTTAAAAAATTAACCTGGAATCCGATTTTTATGAATTTTTGAAAAGTTTTCGGGAAATCTGATTTTCGGTAATTTTTGAAAAATTTCCGCCAAATCCGATTTTCGGTAATTTTTGAAAAATTTTCGCGAAATCCGATTTTTGGGAATTTGTGAAAAATTTCCGGAAAATCCGATTTTCGGTAATTTGTGAAAAATTCTCGCGAAATCCGATTTTTGGGAATTTGTGAAAAATTTTCGGGGAATCCGATTTTCGGTAATTTTTGAAAAATTTTCGGGAAATCCGATTTTTCTGAATTGTTGAAAAATTTTCATCAAATCCGATTTTCGGTAGCGTTTGTTAAATTTTCGGGAAATCCTATTTTGGGAATTTTGTAAAAATTGTCGGGGAATCCGATTTTTGGGAATTTTTGAAAAATTTTCATGAAATCCGATTTTTGGGAGTTTTTAAAAATTAACGGTTAATCCGATTTTTAGGAATTTTTGAAAAATTTTCGGGAAATCCTATTTTCGGTAATTTTTGAAAAATTTTCGTGAAATCCGACATTTGTTAATTTTTGAAAACATTTCGGCAAATCCGATTCTCGGTAGCGTTTGTAAAATTTTCGGGAAATAGTATTTTCGGTAATTTTTAAAAATTTTCGCTAAATCCGATTTTTGAGAATTTTTGAAAAATTTTCGGGAAATCCGGTTTTCGGTAATTTTTGAAAAATTTTCGGGAAATCCGATTTTTCTGAATTTTTGAAAAATTTTCATCAAATCCGATTTTCGGTAGCGTTTGTTAAATTTTCGGGAAATCCTATTTTGGGAATTTTGTAAAAATTTTCGGGAAATCCAATTTTTGGGAATTTTTGAAAAATTTTCATGAAATTCGATTTTCGGAAATTTTTGAAAAATTTTCGGGAAACCCGATTTTTAGGAGTCTTTGAAAATTTTTCTTAAAATTCTATTTTTGGGAATTTTTAAAAATTAACGTTGAACCCGATTTTTGGGAATTTGTGAAAAATTTTCGGGAAATCCGATTTTTTAAAAATTTTCGGGAAATTTGATGTTTGCGAATTTTTGAAAAATCTCCGGGAAATCCGATTTCCGGAAATGTTTTAAAAGTTTCGGGCAATCCGATTTTTCGGAATTTTTGAAAAATTTTGGGGTATTCTGATTTTCGATAATTTTTGAAAAATTTTCGGAAAATCCGATTTTTGGGAATTTTTGAAAAATTTCCGCCAAATCCGATTTTTGGGAATTTTTGAAAAATTTTCGGGAAATCCGATTTTCGGTAATTTTGTGAAAATTTTTCGTGAAATCCGATTTTTGGGAATTTGTGAAAAATTTTCGGGGAATCCGATTTTCGGTAATTTTTTAAAAATTTTAACGAAATCCGACTTTTGGGAATTTTTGAAAAATTTTCGGCAAATCCGATTTTCGGTAGCATTTTTAGAAATTTTGGGAAATCCAATTTTTTAAAATTTTTGAAAAATGTTCGGAAAATCCTATTTTTGGGAATTTTTAAAAAATATTCGGGGTATCCGACTTTCGGAAATTTTTGAAAAGTTTTCGGCAAATCCGATTTTTGAGAAGTTTTAAAAAATTAATGGGAAGTCCGACTATTGGGAATTTTTAAAAAATTGTCCTGGAATCCGATTTTTGGGAATTTTTAAAAAATTTTCATGAATTCCGATTTTTGGGAATTTTTAAAAAATTTTCGGGGAATCCAATTTTTGGAAATTTTCGTGAAATCTGACTTTTGGGAATTTTTGAAAAATTTTCGGCGAATCCGATTTTTGGGAAGTTTTAAAAAATTAACGGGAAGTCCGACTATTGGGAATTTTTAAAAAATTGTCGGGGAATCCGATTTTTGGGAGTTTTTAAAAAATTCTCTGGAAATCCGATTTTCGGTAATTTTTTAAAAATTTCCGGGAAATCCGATTTTCGGAAATTTTTTAAAAATTTTCATGAAATTTGATTTTCGGAAATTTTTGAAAAATATTCGGGTAATCCGATTCTTGGGAATTTTTGAAAAATTTTAGGAAAATCCGATTTTCGGTAATTTTTGAAAAATTTTCGCGAAATCTGATTTTTGTGAATTTTTGAAAATTTTTTGGGAAATCCGATTTTTGGGAATTTTTGTAAATTTTTAATGAAATCCGACTTTTGGGAATTTTTGAAAATTTTGTGGCAAGTTCGATTTTCTTTAGCGTTTTAAAAATTTCCGGGAAATCCGATTTTTGATAATACTCGAAAAATTTCCGGGAAATCCGATTTTCGGAAATTTTTGAAAAATTTTCATTAAATCCGATTTTCGGTAATTTTTGAAAAGTTTTCGTGAAATCCGATTTTTGGGAATTTTTAAAAAAATGACGGGGAATCCGATTTTTGGGAATTTTTGAAAAATTTTCCTGAAATCCGATTTTCAGTAATTTTTGAAAAATTTTCGCGAAATCCGATTTTTGGGAATTTTCAAAAATTTTCGGGAAATCCGAGTTTTGGGAATTTTGTAAAAATGTTCGGGAAATCCGATTTGTGGGAATTTTTAAAAAATTTTCGGGAAATCCGATTTGCGATAAGTTTTGAAAAATTTTCGGGTAATCCGATTTTTGGGAATCTTTGAAAAATTTTCGGCAAATCTGATTTTTGAAAAACTTTCGGGAAATCCGATTTTTGAAAAATTTTTGGGGAAATCCGATTTTCGGTAATTTTTGAAAAGTTTCCGGGAAATCCGATTTTTGGAAATTTTTTAAAAATTTTTGGGAAATCCGATTTTTTTGAATTTTTGAAAAATTTTCGGGAAATCCGATTTTTAGGAATTTTTTAAAAATTTTCGGGAAATCCTATAATCGGTAATATTTGAAAAATTTTCGGGAAATCCGATTTTTGGGAATTTTTGAAAAATTTTCGGGAAATCCGATTTGTGGGAATTTTTGAAAAATTTTCTGGGAATCTGATCTTCGGTAATTTTTGAAAAATTTCCGCCAAATCCGGTTTCGGAAATTTTTGAAAAATTTTCGGGAAATCCGATTTTCGGAAATTTTTGAAAAATTTTCGGAAAATCCGATTTTCGGTAATTTGTGAAAATTTTTCGAGAAATCCGATTTTTCAGAATTTGTGAAAAATTTTCGGGGAATCCGATTGTTGCGAATTTTGAAAAAATTTTCGGGAAATCCGATTTTCGATAATATTTGAAAAATTTTCGAGTAACCCGATTTTTGGGAATTTTTGAAAAATTTTCGGGAAATCCGATTTTTGAAAACCTTTCGGGAAATCCGACTTTCGGTAATTTTTGAAAAATTTCCGGGAAATCCGATTTTCGGAAATTTTTTAAAATTTTTCGGGAAATCCGATTCGTGGGAATTTTTTAAAAATGTTCGTTCAATCCTATTTTCGGTAATTTTTGAAAAATTTCCTTGAAATCCGATTTTTGGGAAGTTTTGAAAAATTTTCGGGATATCCGATTTTTGGGAAGTTTTAAAAAATTAACGGGAAGTCCGATTATTGGGAATTTTTAGAAAATTGTCGTGGAATCCGAGTTATTTGAATTTTTGAAAAATTTTCATGAAATCCGATTTTTGGGAATTGTTGAAAAATTTTCGGGATATCCGATTTTCGGAAATTTTACTGAAATCCAATTTTTGGGAAATTTAGATAAAGTTTCATGAAATTCGATTTTCGGAAATTTTTGAAAAATTTTCGGGAAATCCGATTTTTGGGAATTTTTGAAAAATTTTCGTGAAGTCCGATTTTTGGTAATTTTTGAAAAATTACCGGGAAATCCGATTTTTGGGAATTTGTGAAAAATTTTCGGGAATTCTGATTTTCGGTAATTTTTGAAAAATTTTCGGGAAATCCGATTTTTGCGACTTTTTGAAAAATTGTCGGGAAATCCGATTTTTGGTAATTTTTAAAAAATTAACGGGGAATCCGATTTTTGGGAATTTGTCAAAAATTTCGGGAAATCCGATTTTTGGGAATTTTTGAAAAATTTTCTGGAAATCCAATTTTCGGTAATTTTTGAAAAATTTCCGCCGAATCCGGTTTCGGAAATTTTTGAAAAATTTTCGGAAATTTTTGAAAAATTTCCGGGAAATCCGATTTTTGGGAATTTTCGAAAATTTTTCGTTAAATCCGATTTTTGGGAGTTTTTATAAAATTGACGGGGAATCAGATTTTTGGGGATTTTTGAAAAATTTTCGGGAATTCCGATTTATGAAAAATGTTCGGGAAATCCGATTTTTGGGAATTTGTGAAAAGTTTTCGCTAAATACGATTTTTGGTAATTTTTGAAAAATTTTCGGGAAATCCGATTTTCGGTAGCGCTTGTAAAATTTCCGAGAAATCCGATTTTCGGTAGCGTTTGCAAAATTTTCGGGAAATCCGATTTATGGGAATTTTTGAAAAATTTACATGAAAATCGATTTTCGGAAATTTTTGAAAAATTTTCGGGAAATCCGATTTTTAGGAATTTGTGAAAATTTTTCGGGAAATCCGATTATTGGGAATTTTTAAAAATTAACGGGAAATCTGATTTTTGACACTTTTTGAAAAATTTTCCGGAAATCCGATTTTCGGTAGCGTTTGTAAAATTTCCGGGAAATCCGATTTTCGGTAGCGTTTGTAAAATTTTCGGGAAATCCTATTTTTGGGAATTTTTGAAAAATTTGCGGGAAATCCGATTTTTGGGAAGTTTTAAAAAATTAACGGGAAGTATGATTATTGGGAATTTTGAAAAAAATTTCGGGAAATCCGATTTTTGGGAATTTTCGAAAATTTTTCGTTAAATCCGATTTTTGGGAGTTTTTATAAAATTGACGGGGAATCAGATTTTTGGGGATTTTTGAAAAATTTTCGGGAATTCCGATTTATGAAAAATGTTCGGGAAATCCGATTTTTGGGAATTTGTGAAAAGTTTTCGCTAAATACGATTTTTGGTAATTTTTGAAAAATTTTCGGGAAATCCGATTTTCGGTAGCGCTTGTAAAATTTCCGGGAAATCCGATTTTCGGTAGCGTTTGCAAAATTTTCGGGAAATCCGATTTATGGGAATTTTTGAAAAATTTACATGAAAATCGATTTTCGGAAATTTTTGAAAAATTTTCGGGAAATCCGATTTTTAGGAATTTGTGAAAATTTTTCGGGAAATCCGATTATTGGGAATTTTTAAAAATTAACGGGGAATCTGATTTTTGACACTTTTTGAAAAATTTTCCGGAAATCCGATTTTCGGTAGCGTTTGTAAAATTTCCGGGAAATCCGATTTTCGGTAGCGTTTGTAAAATTTTCGGGAAATCCTATTTTTGGGAATTTTTGAAAAATTTGCGGGAAATCCGATTTTTGGGAAGTTTTAAAAAATTAACGGGAAGTATGATTATTGGGAATTTTGAAAAAAATTAACGGGCAATCCGATTTTTGGGAATATTTGAAAAAATTTTGGGAAATCGGATTTTTGAAAAATTTTCGGGAAATCTTATTTTTGGGAATTTTTGAAAAATATTTGGGCAATCCGATTTTCGGAGATCTTTGAAAAATTTCCGGGAAATCCAATTTTTGGGAGTTTTTGAAAAATTTTCATGAAATTCTGTTTTCGGAAATTTTTGAAAAATTTTCGCGAAATTCGATTTTTAGGAATTTTTTAAAAATTTGCGGGAAATCCGATTTTTGGGAAGTTTTAAAAAATTAACGGGAAGTATGATTATTGGGAATTTTGAAAAAAATTTCGGGAAATCCGATTTTTGCGAATTTTTGAAAAATTTTCGTTAAATCCAATTTTTGGGAGTTTTTGTTAATTTTCATGAAATCCGATTTTCGGAAATTTTTGAAAAATTTTCGGGAAATCCGATTTTTAGGAATTTTTGAAAATTTTTCGGGAAATCCGGTTTTGGAAGTTTTTAAAAATTAACGGGGAATCCGATTTTTGGGAATTTTTGAAAAATGTTCAGGAAATCCGATTTTTGGGAATTTTTGAAAAATGTTCGGGAATTCTGATTTTCGGTAATTTTTGAAAAATTTTCGGGAAATCCGATTTTTGGGAATTTTTGAATAATTTTCGGGAAATCCGATTTTCGGTAATTTTTGAAAAATTTCCGCCAAATCCGGTTTCGGAAATTTTTGAAAAATTTTCGGGAAATCCGATTTTCGGTAATTTTTGAAAAATTTTCGCGAAATCCGATTTTTGGGAATTTGTGAAAAATTTTCGGGGAATCCGATTTTTGGGAATTTTTGAAAAATTTTCGGGGAATCCGATTTTCGGGAATTTTTTAAAAATTTTCGGCAAATCCGATTTTCGATAATTTTTAAAAATTAATGGGAAGTCCGATTATTGTGAATTTTTAAAAAATTGTCGGGGAATCCGATTTTTTGGAATTTTTGAGAAATTTGCATGAAATCCGATTTTTGGGAGTTTTTAAAAATTAACGGGGAATCCGATTTTTGGGAATTTGTGAAAAATTTTCGGGCAATCCGATTTTTGGGAATTTTTGAAAAATTTTCGGGAATTCTGATTTTTGGTAATTTTTGAAAAATTTTCGGGAAATCCGATTTTCGGAGATCTTTGAAAAATTTTCGGGAAATCCGGTTTTTGTAAATTTTCGAAAAATTTTCGGCAAATCCGATTTTCTGTAATTTTTTAAAAATTTTCGGGAAATCTTATTTTTGGGAATTTTTGAAAAATATTCGGGCAATCCGATTTCCGGAGATCTTTGAAAATTTTTCGGGAAATCCGGTTTTTGTACATTTTCGAAAAATTTTCGGGAAATCCGATTTTTTGTAATTTTTTAAAAATTTTCGGGAAATCCGATTTTTGGGAAGTTTTGAAAAATTTTCGGGAAATCCTATTTTTGGGAATTTTGTAAAAAATTCCGGGAAATCCAATTTTTGGGAATTTTTGATACATTTTCATGAAATTCGATTTTCGGAAATTTTTGAAAAATTTTCGGGAAATCCGATTTTTAGGAATTTTTTAAAAATTTTCAGGAAATCCAATTTTTGGGAAGTTTTAAAAAATTAACGGGAAGTCCGATTATTGGGAATTCTTAAAAAATTGTCGGGGAATCCGATTTTTGGGAATTTCTGAAAAATTTTCATGAAATCCGATTTTTGGGAGTTTTTAAAAAATTTTCGGGGAATCCGATTTTCTATAATTTTTGAAAAATATTCGGGAAATCCGATTTTTGAGAATTTTTGAAAATTTCGGGAAATCCTCTTTACAGTTATTTGTGAAAAATTTGCATGAAATCCGATATTCGAAAATTTTTGAAAAATTTTCGGGAAATCCGATTTTTAGGAATTTTTTAAAAATTTTCGGGGAATCCGATTTTTGGGAAGTTTTAAAAAATTAACGGGATGTCCGATTATTGGGAATTCTTAAAAAATTGTCGGGGAATCCGATTTTTGGGAATTTCTGAAAAATTTTCATGAAATCCGATTTTTTGGAGTTTTTAAAAATTTTCGGGGAATCCGATTTTCGATAATTTGTGAAAAATTTTCGGGAAATTCGATTTTTGGGAATTTGTGAAAAATTTTCGGGAAATCCGATTTTTGGGAATTTTTGAAAAATTTTCATGAAATCCGATTTTTGGGAATTTGTAAAAAATTGTCGGGAAATCCGATTTTTGGTAATTTGTGAAAAATTTTCGCGAAATCCGATTTTTGGGAAGTTTTAAAAAATTAACGGGAAGTTTGATTACTGGGAATTTTTAAAAAAATTTCGGGAAATCCGATTTTTGCGAATTTTTGAAAAAATTTCGGGATATCCGATTTTTGGGAATTTGTGAAAAATTTTCGGGAAATCCGATTTTTGGGAATTTGTGAAAAATTTTCGGGAAATGCGATTTTTGAAAAATTTTCAGGGAATCCGATTTTCTGAATTTTTTTAAAAATTTTCGGGTAAACCGACTTTTGGGAATTTTTGAAAAATTTTCGGGATATCCGATTTTCGGTAATTTTTGAAAAATTTTCTGGAAATCCGATTTTTGGGAATTTTTGGAAAAATTTCGTGAAATCGAATTTTTGGGAAGTTTTAAAAAATTAACCCGAGGTATGATTACTGGGAATTTGTAAAAAAATTTCGGGAAATCCGATTTTTGCGAATTTTTGAAAAAAATGTCGGCATATCCGATTTTTGGGAATTTTTGAAAAATTTTCGAGAAATCCAATTTTTGGGAATTTTTGAAAAATTTTCGGGAAATCCGATTTTTCGGAAGTTTTGGAAAATTTTTCAGGAAATCCGGTTTTCAGGAATTTTTGAAAAATTTTCGGGAAATCCTATTTTTGGGAATTTTGTAAAAATTTCCAGGAAATCCAATTTTTGGAAGTTTTTGAAAAATTTTAATGAAATTCGATTTTCGGAAATTTTTGAAAAATTTTCGCGAAATCCGATTTTTAGGAATTTTTGAAAAATTTTCTTGAAATCCGATTTTTGGGAAGTTTTAAAAAATTAACTGGAAGTCCGATTATTGGGAATTCTTAAAAAATTTCCGGGAAATCCGATTTGTGCGAATTTTTGAAAAATTTTCGGCAAATCCGATTTTTGGGAATTTTTGAAAAATTTTCGGGGAATCCGATTTTCTGAAATTTTTTAAAAATTTTCGGGTAAACCGACTTTTGGGAATTTTTGAAAAATTTTCGGGATATCCGATTTTCGGTAATTTTTGAAAAATTTTCTGGAAATCCGATTTTTGGGAATTTTTGGAAAAATTTCGTGAAATCGAATTTTTGGGAATATTTGAAAAATGTTCGGGAAATCCGCTTTTTGAGAATTTGTAAAAAATTGTCTTGAAATCCGATTTTTGGTAATTTGTGAAAAATTTTCGCGAAATCCGATTTTTGGGAAGTTTTAAAAAATTAACGGGAAGTATGATTACTGGGAATTTTTAAAAAAATTTCGGGAAATCCGATTTTTGCGAGTTTTTGAAAAAATTTCGGGATATCCGATTTTTGGGAATTTTTGAAAAATTTTCGGCAAATCCGATTTTTGGGAATTTGTGAAAAATTTTCGGGAAATCCGATTTTCGGGAAGTTTTAAAAAATTAAAGGGAAGACCGATTATTGGGAATTTTTAAAAAATTGTCGAGGAATCCGATTTTTGGGAATTTTTGAAAAATTTTCATAAAATCCGATTTTTGGGAATTTTTAAAAAATTTTCGGCAAATCCGATTTTCGATAATTTTTGAAAAATTTTCATAAAATCCGATTTTTGGGAATTTTTGAAAAATTATCGGGAAATCTGAGTTTTGTAAATTTTGTAAAAATTTTCGGGAAATCCAATTTTTCGGAAGTTTTGAAAATTTTTTCAGGAAATCCGGTTTTCAGGAATTTTTGAAAAATTTTCGGGAAATCCTATTTTTGGGAATTTTGTAAAAATTTCCGGGAAATCCAATTTTTGGAAGTTTTTGAAAAATTTTAATGAAATTCGATTTTCGGAAATTTTTGAAAAATTTTCGCGAAATCCGATTTTCTTGAAATCCGATTTTTGGGAAGTTTTAAAAAATTAACTGGAAGTCCGATTATTAGGAATTCTTAAAAAATTTCCGGGAAATCCGATTTGTGCGAATTTTTGAAAAATTTTCGAAATCCGATTTTTGGGAATTTTTGAAAAATTTTCGGGAAATGCGATTTTTGAAAAATTTTCGGGGAATCCGATTTTCTGAAATTTTTTAAAAATTTTCGGGTAAACCGACTTTTGGGAATTTTTGAAAAATTTTCGGGATATCCGATTTTCGGTAATTTTTGAAAAATTTTCTGGAAATCCGATTTTTGGGAATTTTTGGAAAAATTTCGTGAAATCGAATTTTTGGGAATATTTGAAAAATGTTCGGGAAATCCGCTTTTTGAGGATTTGTAAAAAATTGTCTTGAAATCCGATTTTTGGTAATTTGTGAAAAATTTTCGCGAAATCCGATTTTTGGGAAGTTTTAAAAAATTAACGGGAAGTATGATTACTGGGAATTTTTAAAAAAAATTCGGGAAATCCGATTTTTGCGAGTTTTTGAAAAAATTTCGGGATATCCGATTTTTGGGAATTTTTGAAAAATTTTCGGCAAATCCGATTTTTGGGAATTTGTGAAAAATGTTCGGGAAATCCGATTATCGGTAGCGTTTGTAGAATTTTCGGGAAATACTTTTTTTTGAATTTTTGAAAAATTTTCGGGAAATCCTATTTTTGGGAATTTTTAAGAAATATTCGGGGAATCTGACTTTCGGAAATTTTTGAAAAGTTTTCGGGAAATCCGATTTTCGGGAATTTTTGAAAAATTTTCGGGAAATCCGATTTTTGGGAAGTTTTAAAAAATTAAAGGGAAGACCGATTATTGGGAATTTTTAAAAAATTGTCGGGGAATCCGATTTTTGGGAATTTTTGAAAAATTTTCATAAAATCCGATTTTTGGGAATTTTTAAAAAATTTTCGGCAAATCCGATTTTCGATAATTTTTGAAAAATTTTCATAAAATCCGATTTTTGGGAATTTTTGAAAAATTATCGGGAAATCTGAGTTTTGTAAATTTTGTAAAAATTTTCGGGAAATCCGATTTTTCGGAAGGTTTGAAAAATTTTTCAGGAAATCCGGTTTTCAGGAATTTTTGAAAAATTTTCGGGAAATCCTATGTTTGGGAATTTTGTAAAAATTTCCGGGAAATCCAATTTTTGGAAGTTTTTGAAAAATTTTAATGAAATTCGATTTTCGGAAATTTTTGAAAAATTTTCGCGAAATCCGATTTTTAGGAATTTTTGAAAAATTTTCTTGAAATCCGATTTTTGGGAAGTTTTAAAAAATTAACTGGAAGTCCGATTATTGGGAATTCTTAAAAAATTTCCGGGAAATCCGATTTGTGCGAATTTTTGAAAAATTTTCGAAATCCGATTTTGGGAATTTTTGAAAAATTTTCGGGAAATCCGATTTCTGAAAAATTTTCGGGGAATCCGACTTTTGGGATTTTTTGAAAAATTTTCGGGAAATTCCATTTTCGGTAATTTTTGAAAAATGTCCGGGAAATCCGATTTTCGGAAATTGTTTAAAAATTTTCTGGAAATCCGATTTTTGGGAATTTTTAAAAAATTGTCGGGGAATCCGATTTTTGCGAATTTGTTAAAATTTTTCGGGAAATCCGATTTTTGGGAATTTTTCAAAAATTTGCGGGAAATCCGATTTTCGGTAATTTTTGAAAAATTTCCGGGAAATCCGATTTTTGGGAATTTTTTAAAAATTTTCGGGAAATCCGATTTTCGGGAATTTTTTAAATATTTTCGGGATATCCGATTTTCGGTAAGTTTTGAAAAATTTTCGGCAAATCCGATTTTTGGGAATTTTTGAAAAATTTTCGTGAAATCCAATTTTTGGAAATATTGGAAAAATTTTCGGGAAATCCGATTTTTGGGAATTTGTAAAAAATTGTCGGGAAATCCGATTTTTAGTAATTTTTGAAAATTTTTCGCGAAATCCGATTTTTGGGAATTTTTGAAAAATATTCGGGCAATCCGATTTTCGGAGATCTTTGAAAAATTTTCGCGAAATCCGATTTTTGTAATTTTTTTAAAAATTTTCGGCAAATCCGATTTTCGGTAATTTTTTAAAAATTTTCGGGAAATCTTATTTTTGGGAATTTTTGAAAAATATTCGGGCAATCCGATTTTCGGAGATCTTTGAAAAATTTTCGGGAATCCGATTTTTGTAAATTTTTGAAAAATTTTCGGCAAATCCGATTTTCTGTAATTTTTAAAAAATTTTCGGGAAATCCGATTTTTGGGAAGTTTTGAAAAATTTTCATAAAATCCGATTTTTGGGAATTTTTGAAAAATTATCGGGAAATCTGAGTTTTGTAAATTTTGTAAAAATTTTCGGGAAATCCGATTTTTCGGAAGGTTTGAAAAATTTTTCAGGAAATCCGATTTTCAGGAATTTTTGAAAAATTTTCGGGAAATCCTATTTTTGGGAATTTTGTAAAAATTTCCGGGAAATCCAATTTTTGGAAGTTTTTGAAAAATTTTCATGAAATCCGATTTTTGGGAATTTGTAAAAAATTGTCGGGAAATCCGATTTTTGGTAATTTGTGAAAAATTTTCGCGAAATCCGATTTTTGGAAATATTGGAAAAATTTTCGGGAAATCCGATTTTTGGGAATTTGTAAAAAATTGTCGGGAAATCCGATTTTCTGAAATTTTTTAAAAATTTTCGGGTAAACCGACTTTTGGGAATTTTTGAAAAATTTTCGGGATATCCGATTTTCGGTAATTTTTGAAAAATTTTCTGGAAATCCGATTTTTGGGAATTTTTGGAAAAATTTCGTGAAATCGAATTTTGGGAAGTTTTAAAAAATTAACCCGAGGTATGATTACTGGGAATTTGTAAAAAAATTTCGGGAAATCCGATTTTTGCGAATTTTTGAAAAAAGTGTCGGCATATCCGATTTTTGGGAATTTTTGAAAAATTTTCGAGAAATCCAATTTTTGGGAATTTTTGAAAAATTTTCGGGAAATCCGATTTTTCGGAAGTTTTGGAAAATTTTTCAGGAAATCCGGTTTTCAGGAATTTTTGAAAAATTTTCGGGAAATCCTATTTTTGGGAATTTTGTAAAAATTTCCAGGAAATCCAATTTTTGGAAGTTTTTGAAAAATTTTAATGAAATTCGATTTTCGGAAATTTTTAAAAATTTTCGCGAAATCCGATTTTTAGGAATTTTTGAAAAATTTTCTTGAAATCCGATTTTTGGGAAGTTTTAAAAAATTAACTGGAAGTCCGATTATTGGGAATTCTTAAAAAATTTCCGGGAAATCCGATTTGTGCGAATTTTTGAAAAATTTTCGGCAAATCCGATTTTTGGGAATTTTTGAAAAATTTTCGGGGAATCCGATTTTCTGAAATTTTTTAAAAATTTTCGGGTAAACCGACTTTTGGGAATTTTTGAAAAATTTTCGGGATATCCGATTTTCGGTAATTTTTGAAAAATTTTCTGGAAATCCGATTTTTGGGAATTTTTGGAAAAATTTCGTGAAATCGAATTTTTGGGAATATTTGAAAAATGTTCGGGAAATCCGCTTTTTGAGAATTTGTAAAAAATTGTCTTGAAATCCGATTTTTGGTAATTTGTGAAAAATTTTCGCGAAATCCGATTTTTGGGAAGTTTTTAAAAAATTAACGGGAAGTATGATTACTGGGAATTTTTAAAAAAATTTCGGGAAATCCGATTTTTGCGAGTTTTTGAAAAAATTTCGGGATATCCGATTTTTGGGAATTTTGAAAAATTTTCGGCAAATCCGATTTTTGGGAATTTGTGAAAAATTTTCGGGAAATCCGATTTTCGGGAAGTTTTAAAAAATTAAAGGGAAGACCGATTATTGGGAATTTTTAAAAAATTGTCGAGGAATCCGATTTTTGGGAATTTTTGAAAAATTTTCATAAAATCCGATTTTTGGGAATTTTTAAAAAATTTTCGGCAAATCCGATTTTCGATAATTTTTGAAAAATTTTCATAAAATCCGATTTTTGGGAATTTTGAAAAATTATCGGGAAATCTGAGTTTTGTAAATTTTGTAAAAATTTTCGGGAAATCCAATTTTTCGGAAGTTTTGAAAATTTTTTCAGGAAATCCGGTTTTCAGGAATTTTTGAAAAATTTTCGGGAAATCCTATTTTTGGGAATTTTGTAAAAATTTCCGGGAAATCCAATTTTTGGAAGTTTTTGAAAAATTTTAATGAAATTCGATTTTCGGAAATTTTTGAAAAATTTTCGCGAAATCCGATTTTCTTGAAATCCGATTTTTGGGAAGTTTAAAAAATTAACTGGAAGTCCGATTATTAGGAATTCTTAAAAAATTTCCGGGAAATCCGATTTGTGCGAATTTTTGAAAAATTTTCGAAATCCGATTTTTGGGAATTTTTTAAAAATTTTCGGGAAATGCGATTTTTGAAAAATTTTCGGGGAATCCGATTTTCTGAAATTTTTTAAAAATTTTCGGGTAAACCGACTTTTGGGAATTTTTGAAAAATTTTCGGGATATCCGATTTTCGGTAATTTTTGAAAAATTTTCTGGAAATCCGATTTTTGGGAATTTTTGGAAAAATTTCGTGAAATCGAATTTTTGGGAATATTTGAAAAATGTTCGGGAAATCTGCTTTTTGAGGATTTGTAAAAAATTGTCTTGAAATCCGATTTTTGGTAATTTGTGAAAAATTTTCGCGAAATCCGAGTTTTGGGAAGTTTTAAAAAATTAACGGGAAGTATGATTACTGGGAATTTTTAAAAAAATTTCGGGAAATCCGATTTTTGCGAGTTTTTGAAAAAATTTCGGGATATCCGATTTTTGGGAATTTTTGAAAAATTTTCGGCAAATCCGATTTTTGGGAATTTGTGAAAAATGTTCGGGAAATCCGATTTTCGGTAGCGTTTGTAGAATTTTCGGGAAATACTTTTTTTTGAATTTTTGAAAAATTTTCGGGAAATCCTATTTTTGGGAATTTTTAAGAAATATTCGGGGAATCTGACTTTCGGAAATTTTTGAAAAGTTTTCGGGAAATCCGATTTTCGGGAATTTTTGAAAAATTTTCGGGAAATCCGATTTTTGGGAAGTTTTAAAAAATTAAAGGGAAGACCGATTATTGGGAATTTTTAAAAAATTGTCGGGGAATCCGATTTTTGGGAATTTTTGAAAAATTTTCATAAAATCCGATTTTTGGGAATTTTTAAAAAATTTTCGGCAAATCCGATTTTCGATAATTTTTGAAAAATTTTCATAAAATCCGATTTTTGGGAATTTTTGAAAAATTATCGGGAAATCTGAGTTTTGTAAATTTTGTAAAAATTTTCGGGAAATCCGATTTTTCGGAAGGTTTGAAAAATTTTTCAGGAAATCCGGTTTTCAGGAATTTTTGAAAAATTTTCGGGAAATCCTATTTTTGGGAATTTTGTAAAAATTTCCGGGAAATCCAATTTTTGGAAGTTTTTGAAAAATTTTAATGAAATTCGATTTTCGGAAATTTTTGAAAAATTTTCGCGAAATCCGATTTTTAGGAATTTTTGAAAAATTTTCTTGAAATCCGATTTTTGGGAAGTTTTAAAAAATTAACTGGAAGTCCGATTATTGGGAATTCTTAAAAAATTTCCGGGAAATCCGATTTGTGCGAATTTTTGAAAAATTTTCGAAATCCGATTTTGGGAATTTTTGAAAAATTTTCGGGAAATCCGATTTTTGAAAAATTTTCGGGGAATCCGACTTTTGGGATTTTTTGAAAAATTTTCGGGAAATTCCATTTTCGGTAATTTTTGAAAAATGTCCGGGAAATCCGATTTTCGGAAATTGTTTAAAAATTTTCTGGAAATCCGATTTTTGGGAATTTTTAAAAAATTGTCGGGGAATCCGATTTTTGCGAATTTGTTAAAATTTTTCGGGAAATCCGATTTTTGGGAATTTTTCAAAAATTTGCGGGAAATCCGATTTTCGGTAATTTTTGAAAAATTTCCGGGAAATCCGATTTTTGGGAATTTTTTAAAAATTTTCGGGAAATCCGATTTTCGGGAATTTTTTAAATATTTTCGGGATATCCGATTTTCGGTAAGTTTTGAAAAATTTTCGGCAAATCCGATTTTTGGGAATTTTTGAAAAATTTTCGTGAAATCCAATTTTTGGAAATATTGGAAAAATTTTCGGGAAATCCGATTTTTGGGAATTTGTAAAAAATTGTCGGGAAATCCGATTTTTAGTAATTTTTGAAAAATTTTCGCGAAATCCGATTTTTGGGAATTTTTGAAAAATATTCGGGCAATCCGATTTTCGGAGATCTTTGAAAAATTTTCGCGAAATCCGATTTTTGTAATTTTTTTAAAAATTTTCGGCAAATCCGATTTTCGGTAATTTTTTAAAAATTTTCGGGAAATCTTATTTTTGGGAATTTTTGAAAAATATTCGGGCAATCCGATTTTCGGAGATCTTTGAAAAATTTTCGGGAATCCGATTTTTGTAAATTTTTGAAAAATTTTCGGCAAATCCGATTTTCTGTAATTTTTAAAAAATTTTCGGGAAATCCGATTTTTGGGAAGTTTTGAAAAATTTTCATAAAATCCGATTTTTGGGAATTTTTGAAAAATTATCGGGAAATCTGAGTTTTGTAAATTTTGTAAAAATTTTCGGGAAATCCGATTTTTCGGAAGGTGTGAAAAATTTTTCAGGAAATCCGATTTTCAGGAATTTTTGAAAAATTTTCGGGAAATCCTATTTTTGGGAATTTTGTAAAAATTTCCGGGAAATCCAATTTTTGGAAGTTTTTGAAAAATTTTAATGAAATTCGATTTTCGGAAATTTTTGAAAAATTTTCGCGAAATCCGATTTTTAGGAATTTTTGAAAAATTTTCTTGAAATCCGATTTTTGGGAAGTTTTAAAAAATTAACTGGAAGTCCGATTATTGGGAATTCTTAAAAAATTTCCGGGAAATCCGATTTGTGCGAATTTTTGAAAAATTTTCGAAATCCGATTTTGGGAATTTTTGAAAAATTTTCGCGAAATCCGATTTTTGGGAATTTTTGAAAAATATTCGGGCAATCCGATTTTCGGAGATCTTTGAAAAATTTTCGCGAAATCCGATTTTTGTAATTTTTTTAAAAATTTTCGGCAAATCCGATTTTCGGTAATTTTTTAAAAATTTTCGGGAAATCTTATTTTTGGGAATTTTTGAAAAATATTCGGGCAATCCGATTTTCGGAGATCTTTGAAAAATTTTCGGGAATCCGATTTTTGTAAATTTTTGAAAAATTTTCGGCAAATCCGATTTTCTGTAATTTTTAAAAAATTTTCGGGAAATCCGATTTTTGGGAAGTTTTGAAAAATTTTCGAGAAATCCGATTTTTAGGAATTTTTGAAAATTTTTCGGGAAATCCTATTTTTGGAATTTTGTAAAAATTTCCGGGAAATCCAATTTTTGGAAATTTTTGAAAAATTTTCATCAAATTCGATTTTCGGAAATTTTTGAAAAATTTTCGGGAAATCCGATTTTTAGGAATTTTTTAAAAATTTTCGGGAAATCCGATTTTTGGGAAGTTTCAAAAAATTAACGGGAAATCCGATTATTGGGAATTCTTAAAAAATTGTCGGGGAATCCGATTTTTGCGAATTTCTGAAAAATTTTCATGAAATCCGATTTTTGTTAATTTTTAAAAATTTTTCGGGGAATCCGATCTTCGATAATTTTTGAAAAATATTCGGGAAATCCGATTTTTAGGAATTTTAGAAAATTTCGGGAAATCCTATTTTCAGTAATTTTTGGAAAAATTTTCATGAAATCCGATATTCGAAAATTTTTTAACAATTTTCGGGAAATTCGACTGCTAGGAATTTGTGGAAATTTGTAGGGAAATCCTATTTTCGGTAAATTTTGAAAAATTTTCGATAAATCCGATTTTTGGGAATTTTTGAAAAATGTTTGGGAAATCCGATTTTTGGGAATTTGTGAAAAATGTTCGTGAAATCCGATTTTTGGGAATTTTTGAATAATTTTCCGGAAATCCGATTTTTGAAAAACTTTCGGGAAATCCTATTTTTGGGAATTTTTGAAAAATATTCGGGCAATCCGATTTTCGGAGATCTTTGAAAAACTTTCGGGAAATCCGATTTTTGTTAATTTTTAAAAAATTTTCGGGAAATCCGATTTTTGAAAAATTTCCGGGAGATCCGATTTTTGTGAATTTTTGAAAAAATTTCGGGAACTCTGATTTTCGGTAATTTTTGAAAAATTTTCGGGAAATCCGATTTTCGGTAATTTTTGAAAAATTTGCGCGAAATCCGATTTTTGGGAAATTTTAAAAATTAAGGGAAAGTCCGATTATTGGGAATTTTTAAAAAATTGTCGGGAAATCCAATTTTTGGGAGTTTTTAAATAATTAACGGGAAGTATGATTATTGGGAATTTTTAAAAATTGGCGGGGAATCCGATCCTTGGGAATTTTTGAAAAATTTTCGGGAAATCCGATTTTTGGGAATTTGTGAAAAATTTTCGGGAAATCCGATTTTCGGAAATTTTTTAAAAATTTTCCTGAAATCCGATTTTTGGGAATTTTGAAAAATTTTCGGGATATCCGATTTTCGGTAATTTGTGAAAAATTTTCGGGAAATCCGATTTTCGGTAATTTTTGAAAAATGTTCGGGAAATCCGATTTTCGGTTGTTTTTGAAAAATTTTCGCGAAATTCGATTTTTGGGAATTTGTGGAAAATTTTCGGGAAATCCGATTTTTGTGAATTTTTGAAAAATATTCGGGGAATCCCATTTTCGGAAACTTTTGAAAAATTTTGGGGAAATATTGCTGTTGGGAATTTTTTAAAAATTTCCGGGAAATCCGATTTTCAAAAATTTTTTAAAAATTTTCGGGAAATCCGATTTTTGCGAATTTTTGAAAAACTTTCGGGATATCCGATTTTCGGTAATTTTTGAAAAATTTTCGGGAATTCCGATTTTTGGGAATTTTTGAAAAATTTTCGTGGAATCCAATTTTTGGGAGTATTTGAAAAATTTTCGGGAAATCCGATTTTTGGGAATTTGTAAAAAATTGTCGGGAAATCCAATTTTCGGTAATTTTTGAAAAATTTTCGGGAAATCCGATTTTTGGGAATTTTTGAAAAATATTCGGGGAATCCCATTTTCGGAAACTTTTGAAAAATTTTGGGGAAATATTGCTGTTGGGAATTTTTTAAAAATTTTCGGGAAATCCGATTTTTGGGAATTTTTCAAAAATTTTCGTGAAATCCAATTTTTGGGAATATTTGAAAAATTTTCGAGAAATCCGACTTTTGGGAATTTGTAAAAACATGTTGGGAAATCCGATTTTTGGTAATTTTTGAAAATTTTTCGAGAAATCCGATTTTTGGGAAGTTTTAAAAAATTAACCCGAGGTATGATTACTGGGAATTAGTAAAAAAATTTCGGGAAATCCGATTTTTGCGAATTTTTGAAAAAAATGTCGGCATATCCGATTTTTGGGAATTTTTGAAAAATTTTCGAGAAATCCAATTTTTGGGAATTTTTGAAAAATTTTCGGGAAATCCGATTTTTCGGAAGTTTTGGAAAATTTTTCAGGAAATCCGGTTTTCAGGAATTTTTGAAAAATTTTCGGGAAATCCTATTTTTGGGAATTTTGTAAAAATTTCCAGGAAATCCAATTTTTGGAAGTTTTTGAAAAATTTTAATGAAATTCGATTTTCGGAAATTTTTGAAAAATTTTCGCGAAATCCGATTTTTAGGAATTTTTGAAAAATTTTCTTGAAATCCGATTTTTGGGAAGTTTTAAAAAATTAACTGGAAGTCCGATTATTGGGAATTCTTAAAAAATTTCCGGGAAATCCGATTTGTGCGAATTTTTGAAAAATTTTCGGCAAATCCGATTTTTGGGAATTTTTGAAAAATTTTCGGGGAATCCGATTTTCTGAAATTTTTTAAAAATTTTCGGGTAAACCGACTTTTGGGAATTTTTGAAAAATTTTCGGGATATCCGATTTTCGGTAATTTTTGAAAAATTTTCTGGAAATCCGATTTTTGGGAATTTTTGGAAAAATTTCGTGAAATCGAATTTTTGGGAATATTTGAAAAATGTTCGGGAAATCCGCTTTTTGAGAATTTGTAAAAAATTGTCTTGAAATCCGATTTTTGGTAATTTGTGAAAAATTTTCGCGAAATCCGATTTTTGGGAAGTTTTAAAAAATTAACGGGAAGTATGATTACTGGGAATTTTTAAAAAAATTTCGGGAAATCCGATTTTTGCGAGTTTTTGAAAAAATTTCGGGATATCCGATTTTTGGGAATTTTTGAAAAATTTTCGGCAAATCCGATTTTTTGGAATTTGTGAAAAATTTTCGGGAAATCCGATTTTCGGGAAGTTTTAAAAAATTAAAGGGAAGACCGATTATTGGGAATTTTTAAAAAATTGTCGAGGAATCCGATTTTTGGGAATTTTTGAAAAATTTTCATAAAATCCAATTTTTGGGAATTTTTAAAAAATTTTCGGCAAATCCGATTTTCGATAATTTTTGAAAAATTTTCATAAAATCCGATTTTTGGGAATTTTTGAAAAATTATCGGGAAATCTGAGTTTTGTAAATTTTGTAAAAATTTTCGGGAAATCCAATTTTTCGGAAGTTTTGAAAATTTTTTCAGGAAATCCGGTTTTCAGGAATTTTTGAAAAATTTTCGGGAAATCCTATTTTTGGGAATTTTGTAAAAATTTCCGGGAAATCCAATTTTTGGAAGTTTTTGAAAAATTTTAATGAAATTCGATTTTCGGAAATTTTTGAAAAATTTTCGCGAAATCCGATTTTCTTGAAATCCGATTTTTGGGAAGTTTTAAAAAATTAACTGGAAGTCCGATTATTAGGAATTCTTAAAAAATTTCCGGGAAATCCGATTTGTGCGAATTTTTGAAAAATTTTCGAAATCCGATTTTTGGGAATTTTTGAAAAATTTTCGGGAAATGCGATTTTTGAAAAATTTTCGGGGAATCCGATTTTCTGAAATTTTTTAAAAATTTTCGGGTAAACCGACTTTTGGGAATTTTTGAAAAATTTTCGGGATATCCGATTTTCGGTAATTTTTGAAAAATTTTCTGGAAATTCGATTTTTGGGAATTTTTGGAAAAATTTCGTGAAATCGAATTTTTGGGAATATTTGAAAAATGTTCGGGAAATCCGCTTTTTGAGAATTTGTAAAAAATTGTCTTGAAATCCGATTTTTGGTAATTTGTGAAAAATTTTCGCGAAATCCGATTTTTGGGAAGTTTTAAAAAATTAACGGGAAGTATGATTACTGGGAATTTTTAAAAAAATTTCGGGAAATCCGATTTTTGCGAGTTTTTGAAAAAATTTCGGGATATCCGATTTTTGGGAATTTTTGAAAAATTTTCGGGAAATCCGATTTTTGGGAATTTGTGAAACATTTTCGGGAAATCCGATTTTTGGGAAGTTTTAAAAAATTAAAGGGAAGACCGATTATTGGGAATTTTTAAAAAATTGTCGGGGAATCCGATTTTTGGGAATTTTTGAAAAATTTTCATAAAATCCGATTTTTGGGAATTTTTAAAAAAATTTCGGCAAATCCGATTTTCGATAATTTTTGAAAAATTTTCATAAAATCCGATTTTTGGGAATTTTTGAAAAATTATCGGGAAATCTGAGTTTTGTAAATTTTGTAAAAATTTTCGGGAAATCCGATTTTTCGGAAGTTTTGAAAATTTTTTCAGGAAATCCGGTTTTCAGGAATTTTTGAAAAATTTTCGGGAAATCCTATTTTTGGGAATTTTGTAAAAATTTCCGGGAAATCCAATTTTTGGAAGTTTTTGAAAAATTTTAATGAAATTCGATTTTCGGAAATTTTTGAAAAATTTTCGCGAAATCCGGTTTTCTTGAAATCCGATTTTTGGGAAGTTTTAAAAAATTAACTGGAAGTCCGATTATTAGGAATTCTTAAAAAATTTCCGGGAAATCCGATTTGTGCGAATTTTTGAAAAATTTTCGAAATCCGATTTTTGGGAATTTTTGAAAAATTTTCGGGAAATCCGATTTTTGAAAAATTTTCGGGGAATCCGACTTTTGGGATTTTTTGAAAAATTTTCGGGAAATCCCATTTTCGGCAATTTTTGAAAAATGTCCGGGAAATCCGATTTTCGGAAATTGTTTAAAAATTTTCTGGAAATCCGATTTTTGGGAATTTTTAAAAAATTGTTGGGGAATCCGATTTTTGGGAATTTGTTAAAATTTTTCGGGAAATCCGATTTTTGCGAATTTTTGAAAAATTTTCGGGAAATCCGATTTTTGCGAATTTTTTAAAAATTTGCGGGAAATCCGATTTTCGGTAATTTTTGAAAAATTTCCGGGAAATCCGATTTTTGGGAATTTTTTAAAAATTTTCGGGAAATCCGATTTTCGGGAATTTTTTAAATATTTTCGGGATATCCGATTTTCGGTAAGTTTTGAAAAATTTTCGGCAAATCCGATTTTTGGGAATTTTTGAAAAATTTTCGTGAAATCCAATTTTTGGAAATATTGGAAAAATTTTCGGGAAATCCGATTTTTGGGAATTTGTAAAAAATTGTCGGGAAATCCGATTTTCGGTAATTTTTGAAAAATTTCCGGGAAATCTTATTTTTGGGAATTTTTGAAAAATATTCGGGCAATCCGATTTTCGGAGATCTTTGAAAAATTTTCGGGAATCCGATTTTTGTAAATTTTTGAAAAATTTTCGGCAAATCCGATTTTCTGTAATTTTTAAAAAATTTTCGGGAAATCCGATTTTTGGGAAGTTTTGAAAAATTTTCGAGAAATCCGATTTTTAGGAATTTTTGAAAAATTTTCGGGAAATCCTATTTTTGGGAATTTTGTAAAAATTTCCGGGAAATCCAATTTTTGGAAATTTTTGAAAAATTTTCATCAAATTCGATTTTCGGAAATTTTTGAAAAATTTTCGGGAAATCCGATTTTTAGGAATTTTTTAAAAATTTTCGGGAAATCCGATTTTTGGGAAGTTTCAAAAAATTAACGGGAAGACCGATTATTGGGAATTCTTAAAAAATTGTCGGTGAATCCGATTTTTGCGAATTTCTGAAAAATTTTCATGAAATCTGATTTTTGTTAATTTTTAAAAATTTTTCGGGGAATCCGATCTTCGATAATTTTTGAAAAATATTCGGGAAATCCGATTTTTAGGAATTTTAGAAAATTTCGGGAAATCCTATTTTCAGTAATTTTTGGAAAAATTTTCATGAAATCCGATATTCGAAAATTTTTTAACAATTTTCGGGAAATTCGACTGCTAGGAATTTGTGGAAATTTGTAGGGAAATCCTATTTTCGGTAAATTTTGAAAAATTTTCGATAAATCCGATTTTTGGGAATTTTTGAAAAATTTTCGGGGAATCCGATTTTCTGAAATTTTTTAAAAATTTTCGGGTAAACCGACTTTTGGGAATTTTTGAAAAATTTTCGGGATATCCGATTTTCGGTAATTTTTGAAAAATTTTCTGGAAATCCGATTTTTGGGAATTTTTGGAAAAATTTCGTGAAATCGAATTTTTGGGAATATTTGAAAAATGTTCGGGAAATCCGCTTTTTGAGAATTTGTAAAAAATTGTCTTGAAATCCGATTTTTGGTAATTAGTGAAAAATTTTCGCGAAATCCGATTTTGGGGAAGTTTTAAAAAATTAACGGGAAGTATGATTACTGGGAATTTTTAAAAAAATTTCGGGAAATCCGATTTTTGCGAGTTTTTGAAAAAATTTCGGGATATCCGATTTTTGGGAATTTGTGAAAAATTTTCGGGAAATCCGATTTTCGGGAAGTTTTAAAAAATTAAAGGGAAGACCGATTATTGGGAATTTTTAAAAAATTGTCGAGGAATCCGATTTTTGGGAATTTTTGAAAAATTTTCATAAAATCCGATTTTTGGGAATTTTTAAAAAATTTTCGGCAAATCCGATTTTCGATAATTTTTGAAAAATTTTCATAAAATCCGATTTTTGGGAATTTTTGAAAAATTATCGGGAAATCTGAGTTTTGTAAATTTTGTAAAAATTTTCGGGAAATCCAATTTTTCGGAAGTTTTGAAAATTTTTTCAGGAAATCCGGTTTTCAGGAATTTTTGAAAAATTTTCGGGAAATCCTATTTTTGGGAATTTTGTAAAAATTTCCGGGAAATCCAATTTTTGGAAGTTTTTGAAAAATTTTAATGAAATTCGATTTTCGGAAATTTTTGAAAAATTTTCGCGAAATCCGATTTTTAGGAATTTTTGAAAAATTTTCTTGAAATCCGATTTTTGGGAAGTTTTAAAAAATTAACTGGAAGTCCGATTATTGGGAATTCTTAAAAAATTTCCGGGAAATCCGATTTGTGCGAATTTTTGAAAAATTTTCGGCAAATCCGATTTTTGGGAATTTTTGAAAAATTTTCGGGGATTCCGATTTTCTGAAATTTTTTAAAAATTTTCGGGTAAACCGACTTTTGGGAATTTTTGAAAAATTTTCGGGATATCCGATTTTCGGGAATTTTTTAAATATTTTCGGGATAGCCGATTTTCGGTAAGTTTTGAAAAATTTTCGGCAAATCCGATTTTTGGGAATTTTTGAAAAATTTTCGTGAAATCCAATTTTTGGAAATATTGGAAAAATTTTCGGGAAATCCGATTTTTGGGAATTTGTAAAAAATTGTCGGGAAATCCGATTTTTAGTAATTTTTTAAAAATTTTCGCGAAATCCGATTTTTGGGAATTTTTGAAAAATATTCGGGCAATCCGATTTTCGGAGATCTTTGAAAAATTTTCGCGAAATCCGATTTTTGTAATTTTTTTACAAATTTTCGGCAAATCCGATTTTCGGTAATTTTTGAAAAATTTCCGGGAAATCTTATTTTTGGGAATTTTTGAAAAATATTCGGGCAATCCGATTTTCGGAGATCTTTGAAAAATTTTCGGGAATCCGATTTTTGTAAATTTTTGAAAAATTTTCGGCAAATCCGATTTTCTGTAATTTTTAAAAAATTTTCGGGAAATCCGATTTTTGGGAAGTTTTGAAAAATTTTCGAGAAATCCGATTTTTAGGAATTTTTGAAAAATTTTCGGGAAATCCTATTTTTGGGAATTTTGTAAAAATTTCCGGGAAATCCAATTTTTGGAAATTTTTGAAAAATTTTCATCAAATTCGATTTTCGGAAATTTTTGAAAAATTTTCGGGAAATCCGATTTTTAGGAATTTTTTAAAAATTTTCGGGAAATCCGATTTTTGGGAAGTTTCAAAAAATTAACGGGAAGACCGATTATTGGGAATTCTTAAAAAATTGTCGGGGAATCCGATTTTTGCGAATTTCTGAAAAATTTTCATGAAATCCGATTTTTGTTAATTTTTAAAAATTTTTCGGGGAATCCGATCTTCGATAATTTTTGAAAAATATTCGGGAAATCCGATTTTTAGGAATTTTAGAAAATTTCGGGAAATCCTATTTTCAGTAATTTTTGGAAAAATTTTCATGAAATCCGATATTCGAAAATTTTTTAACAATTTTCGGGAAATTCGACTGCTAGGAATTTGTGGAAATTTGTAGGGAAATCCTATTTTCGGTAAATTTTGAAAAATTTTCGATAAATCCGATTTTTGGGAATTTTTGAAAAATGTTTGGGAAATCCGATTTTTGGGAATTTGTGAAAAATGTTCGTGAAATCCGATTTTTGGGAATTTTTGAATAATTTTCCGGAAATCCGATTTTTGAAAAACTTTCGGGAAATCCTATTTTTGGGAATTTTTGAAAAATTTTCTTGAAATCCGATTTTTGGGAAGTTTTAAAAAATTAACTGGAAGTCCGATTATTGGGAATTCTTAAAAAATTTCCAGGAAATCCGATTTGTGCGAATTTTTGAAAAATTTTCGGCAAATCCGATTTTTGGGAATTTTTGAAAAATTTTCGGGGAATCCGATTTTCTGAAATTTTTTAAAAATTTTCGGGTAAACCGACTTTTGGGAATTTTTGAAAAATTTTCGGGATATCCGATTTTCGGTAATTTTTGAAAAATTTTCTGGAAATCCGATTTTTGGGAATTTTTGGAAAAATTTCGTGAAATCGAATTTTTGGGAATATTTGAAAAATGTTCGGGAAATCCGCTTTTTGAGAATTTGTAAAAAATTGTCTTGAAATCCGATTTTTGGTAATTAGTGAAAAATTTTCGCGAAATCCGATTTTTGGGAAGTTTTAAAAAATTAACGGGAAGTATGATTACTGGGAATTTTTAAAAAAATTTCGGGAAATCCGATTTTTGCGAGTTTTTGAAAAAATTTCGGGATATCCGATTTTTGGGAATTTTTGAAAAATTTTCGGCAAATCCGATTTTTGGGAATTTGTGAAAAATTTTCGGGAAATCCGATTTTCGGGAAGTTTTAAAAAGTTAAAGGGAAGACCGATTATTGGGAATTTTTAAAAAATTGTCGAGGAATCCGATTTTTGGGAATTTTTGAAAAATTTTCATAAAATCCGATTTTTGGGAATTTTTAAAAAATTTTCGGCAAATCCGATTTTCGATAATTTTTGAAAAATTTTCATAAAATCCGATTTTTGGGAATTTTTGAAAAATTATCGGGAAATCTGAGTTTTGTAAATTTTGTAAAAATTTTCGGGAAATCCAATTTTTCGGAAGTTTTGAAAATTTTTTCAGGAAATCCGGTTTTCAGGAATTTTTGAAAAATTTTCGGGAAATCCTATTTTTGGGAATTTTGTAAAAATTTCCGGGAAATCCAATTTTTGGAAGTTTTTGAAAAATTTTAATGAAATTCGATTTTCGGAAATTTTTGAAAAATTTTCGCGAAATCCGATTTTCTTGAAATCCGATTTTTGGGAAGTTTTAAAAAATTAACTGGAAGTCCGATTATTAGGAATTCTTAAAAAATTTCCGGGAAATCCGATTTGTGCGAATTTTTGAAAAATTTTCGAAATCCGATTTTTGGGAATTTTTTAAAAATTTTCGGGAAATGCGATTTTTGAAAAATTTTCGGGGAATCCGATTTTCTGAAATTTTTTAAAAATTTTCGGGTAAACCGACTTTTGGGAATTTTTGAAAAATTTTCGGGATATCCGATTTTCGGTAATTTTTGAAAAATTTTCTGGAAATTCGATTTTTGGGAATTTTTGGAAAAATTTCGTGAAATCGAATTTTTGGGAATATTTGAAAAATGTTCGGGAAATCCGCTTTTTGAGAATTTGTAAAAAATTGTCTTGAAATCCGATTTTTGGTAATTTGTGAAAAATTTTCGCGAAATCCGATTTTTGGGAAGTTTTAAAAAATTAACGGGAAGTATGATTACTGGGAATTTTTAAAAAAATTTCGGGAAATCCGATTTTTGCGAGTTTTTGAAAAAATTTCGGGATATCCGATTTTTGGGAATTTTTGAAAAATTTTCGGGAAATCCGATTTTTGGGAATTTGTGAAACATTTTCGGGAAATCCGATTTTTGGGAAGTTTTAAAAAATTAAAGGGAAGACCGATTATTGGGAATTTTTAAAAAATTGTCGGGGAATCCGATTTTTGGGAATTTTTGAAAAATTTTCATAAAATCCGATTTTTGGGAATTTTTAAAAAATTTTCGGCAAATCCGATTTTCGATAATTTTTGAAAAATTTTCATAAAATCCGATTTTTGGGAATTTTTGAAAAATTATCGGGAAATCTGAGTTTTGTAAATTTTGTAAAAATTTTCGGGAAATCCGATTTTTCGGAAGTTTTGAAAATTTTTTCAGGAAATCCGGTTTTCAGGAATTTTTGAAAAAATTTCGGGAAATCCTATTTTTGTAAATTTTGTAAAAATTTCCGGGAAATCCAATTTTTGGAAGTTTTTGAAAAATTTTAATGAAATTCGATTTTCGGAAATTTTTGAAAAATTTTCGCGAAATCCGGTTTTCTTGAAATCCGATTTTTGGGAAGTTTTAAAAAATTAACTGGAAGTCCGATTATTAGGAATTCTTAAAAAATTTCCGGGAAATCCGATTTGTGCGAATTTTTGAAAAATTTTCGAAATCCGATTTTTGGGAATTTTTGAAACATTTTCGGGAAATCCGATTTTTGAAAAATTTTCGGGGAATCCGACTTTTGGGATTTTTTGAAAAATTTTCGGGAAATCCCATTTTCGGCAATTTTTGAAAAATGTCCGGGAAATCCGATTTTCGGAAATTGCTTAAAAATTTTCTGGAAATCCGATTTTTGGGAATTTTTAAAAAATTGTTGGGGAATCCGATTTTTGGGAATTTGTTAAAATTTTTCGGGAAATCCGATTTTTGCGAATTTTTGAAAAATTTTCGGGAAATCCGATTTTTGGGAATTTTTTAAAAATTTGCGGGAAATCCGATTTTCGGTAATTTTTGAAAAATTTCCGGGAAATCCGATTTTTGGGAATTTTTTAAAAATTTTCGGGAAATCCGATTTTCGGGAATTTTTTAAATATTTTCGGGATATCCGATTTTCGGTAAGTTTTGAAAAATTTTCGGCAAATCCGATTTTTGGGAATTTTTGAAAAATTTTCGTGAAATCCAATTTTTGGAAATATTGGAAAAATTTTCGGGAAATCCGATTTTTGGGAATTTGTAAAAAATTGTCGGGAAATCCGATTTTTAGTAATTTTTGAAAAATTTTCGCGAAATCCGATTTTTGGGAATTTTTGAAAAATATTCGGGCAATCCGATTTTCGGAGATCTTTGAAAAATTTTCGCGAAATCCGATTTTTGTAATTTTTTTACAAATTTTCGGCAAATCCGATTTTCGGTAATTTTTGAAAAATTTCCGGGAAATCTTATTTTTGGGAATTTTTGAAAAATATTCGGGCAATCCGATTTTCGGAGATCTTTGAAAAATTTTCGGGAATCCGATTTTTGTAAATTTTTGAAAAATTTTCGGCAAATCCGATTTTCTGTAATTTTTAAAAAATTTTCGGGAAATCCGATTTTTGGGAAGTTTTGAAAAATTTTCGAGAAATCCGATTTTTAGGAATTTTTGAAAAATTTTCGGGAAATCCTATTTTTGGGAATTTTGTAAAAATTTCCGGGAAATCCAATTTTTGGAAATTTTTGAAAAATTTTCATCAAATTCGATTTTCGGAAATTTTTGAAAAATTTTCGGGAAATCCGATTTTTAGGAATTTTTTAAAAATTTTCGGGAAATCCGATTTTTGGGAAGTTTCAAAAAATTAACGGGAAATCCGATTATTGGGAATTCTTAAAAAATTGTCGGGGAATCCGATTTTTGCGAATTTCTGAAAAATTTTCATGAAATCCGATTTTTGTTAATTTTTAAAAATTTTTCGGGGAATCCGATCTTCGATAATTTTTGAAAAATATTCGGGAAATCCGATTTTTAGGAATTTTAGAAAATTTCGGGAAATCCTATTTTCAGTAATTTTTGGAAAAATTTTCATGAAATCCGATATTCGAAAATTTTTTAACAATTTTCGGGAAATTCGACTGCTAGGAATTTGTGGAAATTTGTAGGGAAATCCTATTTTCGGTAAATTTTGAAAAATTTTCGATAAATCCGATTTTTGGGAATTTTTGAAAAATGTTTGGGAAATCCGATTTTTGGGAATTTGTGAAAAATGTTCGTGAAATCCGATTTTTGGGAATTTTTGAATAATTTTCCGGAAATCCGATTTTTGAAAAACTTTCGGGAAATCCTATTTTTGGGAATTTTTGAAAAATATTCGGGCAATCCGATTTTCGGAGATCTTTGAAAAACTTTCGGGAAATCCGATTTTTGTTAATTTTTAAAAAATTTTCGGGAAATCCGATTTTTGAAAAATTTCCGGGAGATCCGATTTTTGTGAATTTTTGAAAAAATTTCGGGAACTCTGATTTTCGGTAATTTTTGAAAAATTTTCGGGAAATCCGATTTTCGGTAATTTTTGAAAAATTTGCGCGAAATCCGATTTTTGGGAAATTTTAAAAATTAAGGGAAAGTCCGATTATTGGGAATTTTTAAAAAATTGTCGGGAAATCCAATTTTTGGGAGTTTTTAAATAATTAACGGGAAGTATGATTATTGGGAATTTTTAAAAATTGGCGGGGAATCCGATCCTTGGGAATTTTTGAAAAATTTTCGGGAAATCCGATTTTTGGGAATTTGTGAAAAATTTTCGGGAAATCCGATTTTCGGAAATTTTTTTAAAATTTTCCTGAAATCCGATTTTTGGGAATTTTGAAAAATTTTCGGGATATCCGATTTTCGGTAATTTGTGAAAAATTTTCGGGAAATCCGATTTTCGGTAATTTTTGAAAAATGTTCGGGGAATCCGATTTTCGGTAATTTTTGAAAAATGTTCGGGAAATCCGATTTTCGGGAAGTTTTAAAAAGTTAAAGGGAAGACCGATTTTTGGGAATTTGTGGAAAATTTTCGGGAAATCCGATTTTTGTGAATTTTTGAAAAATATTCGGGGAATCCCATTTTCGGAAACTTTTGAAAAATTTTGTTGAAATATTGCTGTTGGGAATTTTTTAAAAATTTCCGGGAAATCCGATTTTCAAAAATTTTTTAAAAATTTTCGGGAAATCCGATTTTTGCGAATTTTTGAAAAACTTTCGGGATATCCGATTTTCGGTAATTTTTGAAAAATTTTCGGGAATTCCGATTTTTGGGAATTTTTGAAAAATTTTCGTGGAATCCAATTTTTGGGAATATTTGAAAAATTTTCGGGAAATCCGATTTTTGGGAATTTGTAAAAAATTGTCGGGAAATCCAATTTTCGGTAATTTTTTAAAAATTTTCGGGAAATCCGATTTTTGGGAATTTTTGAAAAATTTTCGGGAAATCCGATTTTCGGTAATTTTTTAAAAATTTTCAAGAAATCTGATTTTTGGGAATTTTTGAAAAATTATCTAGAAATCGAATTTTTGGGAACTTTTGAAAAATTTTCGGGAAATCCTATTTTCGGAAATTTTTGAAAGATTTTCGGGAAATCCGATTTTCGGTAATTTGTGAAAATTTTCACGAAATCCGATTTTTGGGAATTTGTGAAAAATTTTCGGGGGATCCGATTTTCGGTAGCGTTTGTGAAATTTTCGGGAAATCCTTTTTTTGGGAATTTTTGAAAAATTTTCGGCACATCTTATTTTTGGGATTTTTGAAAAATATTCGGGGAATCCGATTTTCGGAAATTTTTGATAAATTTTCGGGAAATACGATTTTTGGGAAGTTTTTAAAAATTAACGGGGAATCCGATTTTCCGAAATTTTTGAAAAATTTTCGGGAAATCCGATTTTTGGGAATTTGTGAAAAATTTTCGGGAAATCCGATTTTCGGTAATTTTTGAGAAATTTCCAGGAAATCCGATTTTTGGAAATTTTTGAAGAATTTTCGGGAAATCTGATTTTTGGGAATTTTTGAAAAAATTTCGGGAAATCCGATTTTCGGTAATCTTTATAAAATTAACGGGAAGTCCGATTATTGGGAATTTTTGAAAAATTTTCTGGAAATCCGATTTTTGGGAATTTTTGAAAAATTTTCGGCAAATCTGATTTTCGGTAGCGTTTGTAAAATTTTCGGGAAATCCTATTTTAGGGAATTTTTGAAAAATTTTCGGGAAATCCGATTTTTGGGAATTGTTGAAAAATTATGGGGAAATCCGATTTTTGGGAATTTTTGAAAATTTTTCGGGAAATCCGACTTTTGGGAATTTTTAAAAATTTTCGGCAAATCTTATTTTCGTTAGCGTTTGTAAAATTTTCGGGAAATCCTATTTTGGGGAATATCTGAAAAATTTTCGGCAAATCCTATTTTTGGGATTTTTGAAAAATATTCGGGGAATTAGATTTTCGGAAATTTTTGAAAAATTTTCGGGAAATGCGACTTTTGGGAATTTTTAAAAAATTTTCGGCAAATCCGAATTTCGGTAGCGTTTGTAAAATTTTCGGGAAATCCTATTTTTGGGAATTTTTGAAAAATTTTCGGCAAATCTTAATTTTTCGAAATTTTTGAAAAATTTTCGGAAAATCCGATTTTCTATAATTCTGTGGCCGCAAGCGATAACCGCTTTAGTCTGAAAATGCAATTTTCGGAAAAAGAACCTTGAAACTTAATTTTCAGTTTTAAAAAAAATGTACGCTTTTAAGTTATAAATCCATACAGATTCTGAAAGTGCGCCTTAACCGTAATTTTATGAACATTTTCTACTTTTTTTACTAGGTTTATTTGCAATGAAAATTATAAAAACGTATGATAGGTCATTTTTCCTAATTTGAATCTATCACTTCTTGCTTGCCTATGTCACTTAGCGATTATTCCGAATTAAAAATACCCGTTCATGTTTTCTTAAATGAGCTAGGCTGTTTTTCATAATTATTTTTTTTTTTCATTTTTGGGTTTTAAGCTATATTTGATACAACATAAAACTTATAATAGTAATTAAAATTCACAAATTTTCCGTGCGAAAAAAACAGAGGAAGACAAAACAAATAAATAAAAAAATTAGAAATTATTAATTAAACAATAAAAGAAAAAAAAAACATTTTTTTTTAGATATTTAGGACCTTCAAGGCTCTTCATTTTCATCTGCATCTACCAAATCAGGGTGTACATACATCAGACTGCATCTCCGTCTGTAAGCTTTGATAAAATGCGTGGAAGGAAGGATCAATATATGAAAGCAAACTTTGAAGATCAGCTTTCTTTTTTGCGCTTATTAAATTCTTTTCTGGTGCCTTGGGTACATCATTTAATTTTAGTGAATTAACACCACGTTTTGCATGTACATATTACATGTGTCAATGCTAGGCATTTTAAATTTTATCTTCATACCTACCAAATTTGAGGAAAAAAATTATAGAAAATAATGAACATATTTCTAATATGTATGTACCTTTAAAGATTTGAGAAAATTTCCTCAAGCTAACGGAAACTGTCGGATTTTTAACACAGTACAGCTTGTACATTGTAGCCAATGTCAAATCGGCATGCATGTTTTTGAAAGAAGTGTCACGTCTTGAGTAGTGACTTTCGTAGGCAGGAAAGCTGTTTATGTGTGTTTTCCCATCTTCCACAATACGTTCAGATATTTTATTACTTCCAGCAGCGGAACCCCGGCGATCTTTAAAAGGCATATGTGGTTGCTCCAATTTCTTTTTAACGACTGATTTCAGAAAACTTTCAGTCTCATTAAAACATTGTCTGAAGCACTTTTGGCATACATGAATCCTGCCTTTTTCATAGTTGATGAAGTACTTGATATGATGCTGTCGATTTCGGGGACAAGTCTCGCTTTTTTCCAATGTCTGTGATTTCTTATCTTTTATTTCTATCAAAGATCCGATATAAAGGATCCTTTGGTTAAACATCCCCAAAGTCCAATAGGCATTGAAGATTTCCTTTTGTACTTGAAAAGGTATCTTGTCTTTGCAATTTTTTCGACAACTGTAAAGAGGCTCACATGTTCTCGCCTAAACCACTTCAGTTTTTCGAGTGTATGATTCTCCTTTGTTTCTCTTCTTTGCAATGACTTTTCTGGAGTCATACACTGATTTATTTTCATCCGTAGTATTCGGAGGAGAATCACACAGATTTCGCTCCAGTTGCTTTCCCATCTGCACCAATAATAATAATTCTTCGTCATGAATCTGAAGATATTATACCCATGCTTACTTACTTACTTAAGGCGGCGCTACAGTCCGGGGTGGACCTGGGCCTCAACCAACAAGCGTCTCCAGCCAGCTCGATCTTTAGCTAGCTGCCTCCAGTTTCGCACGCTAAGTTGGTTGAGGTTCCCTTCAACTTGCGCGCGCCACCTGAGTCGCGGTCTTCCTCTACTACGCTGTCCGTCGGGGGCGGATTCGAAGATTTTTCGGGCCGGAGCATTGGTGTCCATCCGCTCTACATGACCCAGCCACCTCAGTCGTTGGACCTTCACTCTTCTGGCAAAGTCGATGTCGCTGTACAGCCCGTACAGTTCGTCGTTGTATCTCCTCCTCCACTCACCGTCTATGCAGACGGGACCGAAAATCACCCGAAGAATTTTCCTCTCGAAACAGCCAGGAGCACCCTCATCCACTTTTGATAAAGTCCATGCCTCTGCGCCGTAGAGGAGGACTGGGATTATTAAGGTCTTAAATAGGGTCACTTTTGTTGTTCGAGAGAGGGCTTTGCTAGTCAATTGCCTTCTTAGCCCAAAGAAGCAGCGATTGGCAAGGGTTATTCTTCGTCTGATCTCAGCGCTGGTGTCATTGTCTGAATTGATAGCGGATCCTAGGTAGACAAAGTCCTTAACTACCTTAAAGTTATATCTGTCGAGGGAGACGTTCTGTCCGAGACGTCGGTGTTGAGTGTCCTTTCTTGTTGACAGCATATACTTGGTCTTGCCCTCATTTACCGTTAAACCCATCTTTGCCGCTTCCGTCTCAATACTCGCGAAAGCGCCACTGACATCACGCTGCTTTCTTCCGATTATGTCAATATCATCAGCGTATGCGAGTAATTGGACGGACTTTTGAAAGATTGTGCCTCTCGTGTTGGCGCGCGAGTTTTGCACAATTCTTTCAAGAATGATATTAAAAAAGTCGCATGACAGCGCATCGCCTTGTCTAAATCCTTTTTTGACATCAAAGGTCTCGGTGAGTTATTTACCGACCTTGATGGAGCAGCGTGCATTCTCCATCGTCACCCTGCACAAACGGACGAGTTTTGCAGGGATGCCAAATCTAGACATAGCTCTGTATAGCTCGTCTCTATAAATGCTGTCATACGCGGCCTTAAAATCGATGAATAGATGGTGTGTATCGATTTGGAGCTCATGGGTTTTTTTTCCATGATCTGCCGTAGTGTGAATATTTGGTCGATGGTGGACTTTCCTGGCCTAAAGCCACACTGATATGGACCGATCAGGTTGCTGACGAACGGCTTCAGACGTTCACACAATACGGCAGATAAGATCTTGTAGGCGATGTTAATTAGACTAATACCTCTGTAGTTGGTGCAGTTTAGAGGATCTCCTTTCTTGAGGATCGGACAAACAATGCTGAGGTTCCATTCATCGGGCATACTTTCTTCCGACCATATTTTACAGTTGAGTTGGTGTAAGCTCCTTACCAAGTCATCGCCTGCCGCTTTGAAGAGCTCGGCAGTCAGGCCATCTGCTCCAGCAGCTTTGTTGGATTTCAGCTTAGATATGGCTATCTTCACTTCATCCAGGTCGGGTGGACGGAATTGTTGGTCTCCATCGTCCAGATTGAAAGGTTCATTCTGCCTGACAGCGGTATTTGGTTCGTCGTCGCCGTTATACAGTCTACAGAAATACTCCTTCCAAATCCTCAGCATCGACTGCGATTCTGCTACTATGTTCCCTTGCTCGTCTCTACAGGCTTCGGTTCGGGGTTTGTGTCATTGGCATGTATTTTTTACCTTTTGGTGAAACTTCCGAATCTCATTCCTGGAGTAGCATCTCTCAATTTCCTCGACCGCGCGCTTCTCATGCTCCTTCTTTTTTCTCCTGAGAAGCCGGTGCTCGTCTCTCCTCTTCTGCTCATAGAGCTCGTGAGCAGCTCTGGTCCTTCTACGCAGCGCCGCTTTGTATGCATCTTGCTTGGCTGCATGTGCTTGCCTGCACTCGTCGTCAAACCAGGGGTTTCGTTTTGGAGGCCGAGTGAAACCCAGCACATCAGAGGCGGCATCTCTGATGGCTTTTGGCAGTGTTGCCACTGGTCTTCAATACTTGATGCTCGCAGCATAGGATCTCTTAAGAGATTGAGGGAGACTCGATCGGAAAAGGATTTGGCGATCTCTTGCGATTGTAGCCGTCCGACGTCAAACTTCCTCGCAGTATTAGCTTGTCTTTGCGGTGTTCGGGATATCCGCACCCGTACCTTGGCTACAACAAGGTAATGATCCGAGTCGATGTTGGCCCCTCGGAACGTTCGGACATCCATAATACTGGAGGAGTGCCTTGCGTCAATCGCAATGTGGTCAATCTGGTTGACGGTTGATTGATCAGGAGATCTCCAAGTCCCCTTATGAATATCGAGATGCGGGAATCGCGTGCTAGCAACGACAACGTTACGCCCCGCCGCAAAGTCGATTAGCCTGAATCCGTTATCGGAGGTGGTGTCGTGCAGGCTATACTTTCCGACAGTACTACCAAAGATGCCCTCCCTTCCTAGCTTGGCATTAAAATCGCCAAGGACAACTTTAATGTCATAACTAGGGCACTGCTCGTAAGTCTTGTCCAAGAGCTCCTAGAAGCTATCTTTGGTGTCGTCATCTTTCTCCTCTGTGGGGACGTGCGCGCATATGAGGCTAATGTTGGCAAATTTAGCTTTGACACGGATTGTTACGAGGCGTTCGTTAACATGCCGAAAACTCAAGACTTCTTGCCTAAGTCTGCCTCTAATAACAAATCCGCATCCAAATAAGCGCTGCTTTTGCCGTCGATAGCAATCGCCGTAGTAGATGTCGCAGTTTTTCATCCTCTTTTTGTCCGGCCCATCCCATCGCATTTCTTGGATGGCGGTAACGTCTGCTTTGCAGCAGTCTAGGGCCTCCGCTAGTTGTTCGGCTGCACGTGACCTATTAAGGGACCTAACATTCCACGTACAGATCCGAAGTTCGTTGTCCTTATTTCGTTTGCAGGGGTTGTCAACAGTAGATCCGTCCGTATCCGAGGCTTGTGGTTGCTTCGTAACTATTGTTTTTTCCATGGCCGGGCAGTTACCCCGGCGGCACAACCCCCAACCTGGAGGGCCAGTTCCATTTTAGAAGCCCCTAGGACGAGGGGTCGGTTAGACCGAAGCCAGTAGCCCATTCGGGGATGTGAGCGCTGCCGTTGGTCCATTAAGGGCTCATCCGCCACCATCTCTTTTCCAAGACCCTGGCTTAGTATCGGAAATCCTTACCGGCCTGAGCTCCAAATATGTTGGAGTAGCCCGGATAAGGTTTTATTTTATTTGTTCCGGGATTTCTTCACCGTTGATTCCATCTGGGGAATTCATCCGCTGTCCCGTTTATAGTGCTGCTATTTTCGTCTGCTGGTCAGCACTCGCGTTTATAAGTTTGACAAGTCGAGTCTGGATGGACATCGACCAGTACCCGACGGTTACCACTTGGAGGTAAAATAAGCACAATTGATGTGTAGAAACAGTTACAACACTGGGCATCGCCAAGTTGACACCTCTCAGTGCCTACCCTATTTCTACAACATCCAACCGTCATGCTTGATAGCTCGAAATTTGGATTATGTACAGAATCTTCGGAGCTAACATCACATTGTTCCAGTTCTGGGGTTATATTATTTCCACCAAATGCTTCAAAAAGTACATCCAGATTATCATAATCAAGCCCATTTGTAGATGACTTTGTTTCGTTAATTACAGGATCCGAAAACAACCACTTGCCTTCGCATGCTAATTGAATAAAAATGACAAATTTACAATATGCATCCATATTTTAAAAACATTATAACTACTTGAATTATTTGCTTTTTTACAGCGATCATTGGTTCTCTGCCATTGTTCATGTATCTTATCTTAATAATTAAAAAAAAAACCAATATTATTTTAAAATATGAAGAAGGGCAAGGCTTGTTTATTTATACAACATACCGTTTTGAAAAACTGTTTCTTGATTACAAATTACCACGCCTTTTCTAGCAAGGTTTAACATTTGCAAAGCCCGGAAACTCATCCTGTTTTATTTATTTTAATTAACTTACTTACAGCTATAAGTCACTTCACAGCTATAAGTCAACTGAAATTCCCCTCATGCACTCGGAACAACAGTTTAGCCGCAGTTAATTCTGTAATTCTAAGAATTCTCGTTTCAATATAACAGCCAAACTGACATAGTTTTCCTTGAAATACCTAACGGAAATTTTGAAAAATGACTTAAGTCTGTTTGGCGATAATGAGAAAGTTTTGGAAATTTTGTAATAAGCGCTTAAGCTATTATTGAATAACAGCATTGTGTGGTTCTAAAATTCTTTTGTGAATTAAGCGCTTATTGCACATGTTGTATAGTATGAGAATGACTTAAGAGGTTTGGTTTTATCGATCTAATTCGAAGAATATTAAAGCAATCACAGTAGGGTTTGTTTCTTTATCATAATAAAGCATGTAGAGCATTATGGAATACTAAACTGTTTTTCGTCTTAAGTCGACTTAAGCGGTTATCGCTTGTGGCCACAGAATTTTTGAAAAATGTTCTGGAAATCCTGTTTTTTGTAATTTTTGAAAAATTTTCGGGAAATCCGATTTTCGGGAATTTGTGAAAAATTTTCGGGAAATCCGATTTTTGGGAATTTTTGAAAAATTTTTGGGAAATCCGACTTTTGGGAGTTTTTGAAAAATTTTCAAGAAATTCGATTTTTGGGAACTTTTAAAAAAATTTTGGGAAATCCGATTTTCGATAATTTTTGAAAAATTTTCGGGAAATCCGATTTTTGGGAATTTTTGAAAAATTTTCGGCAAATCCGATTCTCGGTAGCGTTTGTAAAATTTTCGGGAAATCCTATTTTTGGGAATTTTTGAAAAATTTTCGGGAAATCCGATTTTCGGTAGCGTTTGTAAAATTTTCGGGAAATCCTATTTTTGGGAATTTTTGAAAAATTTTCGGGAGAATTCAGGAGCCCATTCGGGGCTCATCCGCCACCATCTCTTTTCCAAGACCCTGACTTAGTCTCAGAAATCCTTACCGGCCTGAGTTCCAAATATGTTGGAGTAGCCCGGATAAGGTTTTATTTTATTTGTTCCGGGATTTCTTCACCGTTGATTCCATCTGGGGAATTCATCCGCTGTCCCGTTTATAGTGCTGCTATTTTCGTCTGCTGGTCAGCACTCGCGTTTATAAGTTTGACAAGTCGAGTCCGGATGGACATCGACCAGTACCCGACGGTTACCACTTGGAGGTAAAATAAGCACAATTGATATGTAGAAACAGTTACAACACTGGGCATCGCCAAGTTGACACCTCTCAGTGCCTACCCTATTTCTACAACATCCAACCGTCATGCTTGATAGCTCGAAATTTGGATTATGTACAGAATCTTCGGAGCTAACATCACATTGTTCCAGTTCTGGGGTTATATTATTTCCACCAAATGCTTCAAAAAGTACATCCAGATTATCATAATCAAGCCCATTTGTAGATGACTTTGTTTCGTTAATTACAGGATCCGAAAACAACCACTTGCCTTCGCATGCTAATTGAATAAAAATGACAAATTTACAATATGCATCCATATTTTAAAAACATTATAGTTACTTGAATTATTTGCTTTTTTACAGCGATCATTAGTTCTCTGCCATTGTTCATGTATCTTATCTTAATAATTAAAAAAAAAACCAATATTATTTTAAAATATGAAGAAGGGCAAGGCTTGTTTATTTATACAACATACCGTTTTGAAAAACTGTTTCTTGATTACTAATTACCACGCCTTTTCTAGCAAGGTTTAACATTTGCAAAGCCCGGAAACTCATCCTGTTTTATTTATTTTAATTAACTTACTTACAGCTATAAGTCACTTCACAGCTATAAGTCAACTGAAATTCCCCTCATGCACTCGGAACAACAGCTTAGCCGCAGTTAATTCTGTAATTCTAAGAATTCTCGTTTCAATATAACAGCCAAACTGACATAGTTTTCCTTGAAATACCTAACGGAAATTTTGAAAAATGACTTAAGTCTGTTTGGCGATAATGAGAAAGTTTTGGAAATTTTGTAATAAGCGCTTAACTCGAGTTAGGTTGTTATCCAATAGCATATACTTACTTGTTTTGTGAAGCACTTTTCAATTTGGAAAAACATCTTAAATCGACATAAGCTATTATTGAATAACAGCATTGTGTGGTTCTAAAATTCTTTTGTGAATTAAGCGCTTATTGCACATGTTGTATAGTATGAGAATGACTTAAGCGGTTTGGTTTTATCGATCTAATTCGAAGAATATTAAAGCAATCACAGTAGGGTTTGTTTCTTTATCATAATAAAGCATGTAGAGCATTATGGAATACTAAACTGTTTTTCGTCTTAAGTCGACTTAAGCGGTTATCGCTTGTGGCCACAGAATTTTTGAAAAATGTTCGGGAAATCCTGTTTTTTGTAATTTTTGAAAAATTTTCGGGAAATCCGATTTTTGGGAATTTGTGAAAAATTTTCGGGAAATCCGATTTTTGGGAATTTTTGAAAAATTTTTGGGAAATCCGATTTTTGGGAGTTTTTGAAAAATTTTCAAGAAATTCGATTTTTGGGAACTTTTAAAAAAATTTTGGGAAATCCGATTTTCGATAATTTTTGAAAAATTTTCGGGAAATCTGATTTTTGGGAATTTTTGAAAAATTTTCGGGAGAATTCAGGAGCCCATTCGGGGCTCATCCGCCACCATCTCTTTTCCAAGACCCTGACTTAGTCTCAGAAATCCTTACCGGCCTGAGTTCCAAATATGTTGGAGTAGCCCGGATAAGGTTTTATTTTATTTGTTCCGGGATTTCTTCACCGTTGATTCCATCTGGGGAATTCATCCGCTGTCCCGTTTATAGTGCTGCTATTTTCGTCTGCTGGTCAGCACTCGCGTTTATAAGTTTGACAAGTCGAGTCCGGATGGACATCGACCAGTACCCGACGGTTACCACTTGGAGGTAAAATAAGCACAATTGATATGTAGAAACAGTTACAACACTGGGCATCGCCAAGTTGACACCTCTCAGTGCCTACCCTATTTCTACAACATCCAACCGTCATGCTTGATAGCTCGAAATTTGGATTATGTACAGAATCTTCGGAGCTAACATCACATTGTTCCAGTTCTGGGGTTATATTATTTCCACCAAATGCTTCAAAAAGTACATCCAGATTATCATAATCAAGCCCATTTGTAGATGACTTTGTTTCGTTAATTACAGGATCCGAAAACAACCACTTGCCTTCGCATGCTAATTGAATAAAAATGACAAATTTACAATATGCATCCATATTTTAAAAACATTATAACTACTTGAATTATTTGCTTTTTTACAGCGATCATTGGTTCTCTGCCATTGTTCATGTATCTTATCTTAATAATTAAAAAAAAAACCAATATTATTTTAAAATATGAAGAAGGGCAAGGCTTGTTTATTTATACAACATACCGTTTTGAAAAACTGTTTCTTGATTACTAATTACCACGCCTTTTCTAGCAAGGTTTAACATTTGCAAAGCCCGAACACTCATTCTGTTTTATTTATTTTAATTAACTTACATACAGCTATAAGTCACTTCACAGCTATAAGTCAACTGAAATTCCCCTCATGCACTCGGAACAACAGCTTAGCCGCAGTTAATTTTGTAATTCTAAGAATTCTCGTTTCAATATAACAGCCAAACTGACATAGTTTTCCTTGAAATACCTAACGGAAATTTTGAAAAATGACTTAAGTCTGTTTGGCGATAATGAGAAAGTTTTGGAAATTTTGTAATAAGCGCTTAACTCGAGTTAGGTTGTTATTCAATAGCATATACTTACTTGTTTTGTGAAGCACTTTTCAATTTGGAAAAACATCTTAAATCGACATAAGCTATTATTGAACAACAGCATTGTGTGGTTCTAAAATTCTTTTGTGAATTTAGCGCTTATTGCACATGTTGTATAGTATGAGAATGACTTAAGCGGTTTGGTTTTATCGAACTAATTCGAAGAATATTAAAGCAATCACAGTAGGGTTTGTTTCTTTATCATAATAAAGCATGTAGAGCATGATGGAATACAAAACTGTTTTTCGTCTTAAGTCGACTTAAGCGGTTATCGCTTGTGGCCACAGAATTTTTGAAAAATGTTCGGGAAATCCTGTTTTTTGTAATTTTTGAAAAATTTTCGGGAAATCCGATTTTTGGGAATTTGTGAAAAATTTTCGGGAAATCCGATTTTTGGGAATTTTTGAAAAATTTTCGGGAAATCCGACTTTTGGGAGTTTTTGAATAATTTTCAAGAAATCCGATTTTTGGGAACTTTTAAAAAAATTTTGGGAAATCCGATTTTCGATAATTTTTGAAAAATTTTCGGGAAATCCGATTTTTGGGAGTTTTTGAAAAATTTTCGGGAAATCCGATTTTTGGGAATTTTTGAAAAATTTTCGGGAAATCCGACTTTTGGGAGTTTTTGAATAATTTTCAAGAAATTTTGGGAAATCCGATTTTCGATAATTTTTGAAAAATTTTCGGGAAATCCGATTTTTGGGAGTTTTTGTAAAATTTTCGGGAAATCCTGTTTTTGGGAATTTTTTAAAAATTTTCCGCAAATCCGACTTTCGGTAGCGTTTGTAAAATTTTCGGGAAATCCTATTTTTGGGAATTTTTGAAAAATTTTCTTCAAATCCTATTTATGGGATTTTTGAAAAATATTCGGGGAATCCGATCTTCGGAAACTTTTTGAAAAATTTTCGTTAAATCCGATTTTCGGGAATTTTTGAAAAATTTTCGGGAAATCCGATTTTTGGGACTTTTTGAAAACTTTTCGGGAAATCCGATTGTCGGTAATTTTTGAAAATTTTTCAGGAAATCAGATTTTCGGTTATTTTCGAAAAATTTTCGGGAAATCCGATTTTCGGTTGTTTTTTAAAAATTTTCGCGAAATCCGATTTTTGGGAATTTGTGAAAAATTTTCGGGAAATCCGATTTTTGCGAATTTTTTAAAAATATTCGGGGTATCCCATTTTCGGACATTTTTGAAAAATTTTGGGGAAATATGATTTTTGGGAATTTTTGAAAAATTTTTCGGGAAATCCGATTTTTGGGAATTTTTAAAAAATTTTTGGGAAATCCGATTTTCGGTAATTTTCGAAAAATTTTCGGGGAATTTTGAAAAATTTTCGGGAAATCCGATTTTGGGTAATTTTTGAAAAATTTCCGGGAAATCAGATTTTTGGTAATTTTTGGAAAAAATTTCCGGGAAATCCGATTTTTGCCAATTTTTGAAAATTTTTCATGAAATCCGATTTTCGGTAATTTTCGGGGAATCCGATTTTTGGGAATTTTTGAAAAATTTTTATGAAATCCGATTTTCGGTAATTTTCGAAAAATTTTCGGGAAATCCGATTTTCGGTTGTTTTTGAAAAATTTTCAGGAAATTCGATTTATGGGAATTTATGAAAAAATTTTCGGGAAATCCGATTTTTGTGAGTTTTTGAAAAATATTCGGGGAATCCCATTTTCGGAAATTTTTGAAGAATTTTGGGGAAATACGATTTTTGGGAGTTTTTGAAAAATTTTCGGGAAATCCGATTTTTGGGAATTTTTAAAAAATTAAAGGGGAATCCGATTTTTGCGAATTTTTTAAAAATATTCGGGGTATCCCATTTTCGGTCATTTTTGAAAAATTTTCGGGAAATCCGATTTTTCCGAATTTTTGAAAAATTTCCGTGATATCCGATTTCCGGAAATTTTTGAAAAATTTTTTTTAGATCCGATTTTTGGGCATTTCTGAAAAATTTTCGGGAAATCCTATTTTTGGGAATTTTTAAAAAATTAACGGGGAATACGATTTTTGGGAATTTTTGCACAGTTTTCGGGAAATCCGACTTTTGGGAATTTTTGAAAAATTTTTATGAAATCCGATTTTCGGTAATTTTCGAAAAATTTTCGGGAAATCCGATTTTCGGTTGTTTTTGAAAAATTTTCAGGAAATTCGATTTATGGGAATTTATGAAAAAATTTTCGGGAAATCCGATTTTTGTGAGTTTTTGAAAAATATTCGGGGAATCCCATTTTCGGAAATTTTTGAAGAATTTTGGGGAAATACGATTTTTGGGAGTTTTTGAAAAATTTTCGGGAAATCCGATTTTTGGGAATTTTTAAAAAATTAAAGGGGAATCCGATTTTTGTGAATTTTTGAAAAATTTTCGGAAAATCCGATCTTTGGGAATTTTTTAAAAATATTCGCGAAATCCGATTTTTGGGAATTTGTGAAAAATGTTCGGGCAATCCGATTTTCTGTAATTTTTGAAAAAAATGTATGAAATCCGATTTTCTGGAATTTGTGAAAAGTTTCGGGGAATCCGATTTCTGGGTATTTTTAAAAAATTGTCGTAAAATCAGATTTTCGGTAATTTTTGAAAAATTTTCGGGAAATCCGATTTTTTTGTATTTTTAAAAAATTTTCGGGAAATCCGATTTTCGGGAATTTTTGAAAAATTTTCGGGAAATCCGATTTCTGAAAAATTCTCATGAAATCCGATTTTCGTTAATTTTTGAAAATTTTTCTTGAAATCCGATTTTTGGGTATTTAATAAAAATTTTCGGGAAATCCTATTTTGGGAATTTTTAAAAAAATTAACGGGGAATCCGATTTTTGGGAATTTTTGAACATTTTCGGGAAATCCGATTTTTGGGAATTTTTAAAAAATTTTCTTGAAATCCTATTTTTGGGAATTTTTGAAAAATTTTCTTGAAATCCGATTTTCGGTAATTTTAGAAAAATTTTCGGGAAATCCAATTTTCGGTTGTTTTTGAAAAATTTTCGCGAAATCCGATTTTTCGGAATTTATGAAAAATTTTCGGGAAATCCGATTTTTGTGAATTTTTGAAAATTTTTCATGAAATCCGATTTTTGGGTATTTAATAAAAATTTTCGGGAAATCCTATTTTGGGAATTTTTAAAAAAATTAACGGGGAATCCGATTTTTGGAATTTTTGAACAATTTTCGGGAAATCCGATTTTTGGGAATTTTTGAAAGTTTTTCATGAAATCCGATTTTCGGAAATTTTTGAAAATTTTTCTTGAAATCCGATTTTTGGGTATTTAATAAAAATTTTCGGGAAATCCTATTTTGGGAATTTTTAAAAAAATTAACGGGGAATCCGATTTTTGGGAATATTTGAACAATTTTCGGGAAATCCGATTTTTGGGAATTTTTGAAAAATTTTCGGGAAATCCGATTTCGGAAAATCCGACTTTTGGGAATTTGTGAAAAATTTTCGGGAAATCCGATTTTTGGGAATTTTTTAAAAATATTCGGGGAATCCCATTTTCGGAAATTTTTGAAAAATGTTGGGGAAATATGATTTTTGGGAATTTTTGAAAAATTTTCGGGAAATCCGATTTTTGGGAATTTTTTAAAAATTTTCGCGAAATCCGATTTTTGGGAATTTGTGAAAAATTTTCGGGGAATCCGATTTTCTGTAATTTTTGAAAAAAATTTATGAAATCCGATTTTCTGGATTTTGTGAAAAGTTTCGGGGAATCCGATTCCTGGGTATTTTTAAAAAATTGTCGTAAAATCAGATTTTCGGTCATTTTTGAAAAATTTTCGGGAAATCCGATTTTTTTGTATTTTTAAAAAATTTTCGGGAAATCCGATTTTCGGGAATTTTTGAAAAATTTTCGGCAAATCCGATTTTTGAAAAATTCTCATGAAATCCGATTTTCGTTAATTTTTGAAAATTTTTCTTGAAATCCGATTTTTGGGTATTTAGTAAAAATTTTCGAGAAATCCTATTTTGGGAATTTTTAAAAAAATTAACGGGGAATCCGATTTTTGGGAATTTTTGAACAATTTTCGGGAAATCCGATTTTTGCTAATTTTTGAAAATTTTTCGGGAAATCCGATTTTTGCGAATTTTTGAAAATTTTGAAAATTTTCGGAAATTTTTGAAAAATTTTCTGGAAGTCCGGTTTTTGAAAAGAATTAACGGGGAATCCGATTTTTGGGAATTTTTTAACAATTTTTGTTAAATACGATTTTTGGGAATTTTCTAAGAAATTTTATGAAATCCGATTTTCGGAAATTTTTGAAAAATTGTCGGGAAATCCGATTTTTTGGAATTTGTGAAAAGTTTCGATGAATCCGATTTCTGGGAATTTTTGTAAAATTGTCGGGAAATCAGATTTTCGGTCATTTTTGAAAAATGTTCGGGAAGTCCGATTTTTGGGTATTTTTAAAAAACTTTCGGGAAATCCCATTTTCGGAAATATTTGAAAAATTTTCTGGATATCCGATTTTCGGTAATTTTCGAAAAATTTTCGGGAAATTCGACTTTTGGGAATTTTTGAAAAATTTGCGGGAAATCCGATTTTTGGGAATTTTGGAAAATTTTTCATGAATTCCGATTTTCGGAAATTTTTGAAAAATTTTCTTTAAATCCGATTTTTGGGTATTAATGAAAAATTTTCATTAAATCCTATTTTTGAGAATTTTTAAAAAATTAACGGGGAATCCGATTTTTGAGAATTTTTGCACAATTTTCGGGAAATCCGATTTTTGGGAATTTTTGAAAAATTTTTATAAAATCCGATTTTCGGTAATTTCCGAAAAATTTTCGGGAAATTCGATTTTTGGGAATTTGTGAAAATATTTTCGGGAAATCCGATTTTTGCGAAATTTTGAAAAATATTCGGGGAATCCCATTTTCGGAAATTTTTGAAAAATTTTCGGGAGATATGATTTTTGGGAATTTTTTAAAAATTTTCGGGAAATCCGATTTTTGGGAATTTTTGAAAAACTTTGGAGAAATCCAATTTTCGGTAATTTTTGAAAAATGTTCGGGAAATCCTATTTTCGGTAATTTTTGAAAAATTTTCGCAAAATCCGATTTTTGGGAATTTTTGAAAAATTTTGGGCAAATCCGATTTTTGGGAATTTTTCAAAAATTTTCGGCAGATCGGATTTTCGGTAGCGTTTGTAAAAGTTTCGGGAAATCCTAATTTCGGTAATTTTTGGAAAAATTTTCGGGAAATCCGATTTTTGGGTATTTTTGAAAAATTTTCAGAAAATCGGACTTTCGGTAATTTTCGAAAAAATTTCGGCAAATCCGATTTTTGGGAATTTGTGAAAAAATTTCGGGAAATCCTATTTTTGGAAATTTTTGAAAAATTTTCGGGAAATCCGATTTTCGGTAATTTTAGAAATAATTTTCGGGAAATCCGATTTTCGGTTGTTTTTGAAGAATTTTCGGGAAATCCTATTTTTAGGAATTTTTGAAAAATTTTCGGGAAATCCGATTTTCGGTAACTTTCGAAAAATTTTCGTCAAATCCGATTTTTGGGAATTTTTGAAATATTTCCGGGAAATCCGATTTTTGGGAATTTTTGAAAAATTTTTTTTAAATCCTATTTTGGGTAATTCTTGAAAAATTTTCGGGAAATTCGACTTTTGGGAATTTTTGAAAAATTTCCGGGAAATCCGATTTTTGGGAATTTTTCAAAAATGTTCTTAAATCCGATTTTTGAAAAATGTTCGGGAAATCCTATTTTTGTTAATTTTTGAAAAATTTTCGTGAAATCCGATTTGTGGGAATTTTTGAAAAATTTCCAGGAAATCCTATTTTTGGGAATTTTTGAAAAATTAACGGAGAATCCGATTTTTGCTAATTTTTGAAAAATTTTCGGGAAATCCGATTTTTGCGAATTTTTAAAAATTTTTCATGAAATCCGTTTTTCGGAAATTTTTGAAAATTTTTCTTGAAATCCGATTTTTGGGTATTTAATAAAAACTTTCGGGAAATCCTTTTTTTGGGAATTTTTAAAAAATTAACGGGGAATCCGATTTTTGGGAATTTTTGAACAATTTTCGGGAAATCCGATTTTTGGGATTTTTTAAAAAATTTTCGGGAAATCCGATTTTTTGGAATTTGTGAAAAGTTTCGGGGAATCCGATTTCTTTGAATTTTTGTAAAATTGTCGGGAAATCAGATTTTCGGTCATTTTTGAAAAATTTTCGAAAAATCCGATTTTTGGGTATTTTTAAAAAACTTTCGGGAAATCCGATTTTCGGGAATTTTTGAAAAATTTTTGGTAAATCCTATTTTGGGTAATTTTTGAAAAATTTTCGGGAAATTCGATTTTTGGGAATTTTTGAAAAATTTTCGGGAAATCCTATTTTGTGAATTTTTGAAAAATTTTCGTAAAATCCGATTTTTATGAATTTTTGAAAAATTTTCGGGAAATCCTATTTTTGGGAATTTTTGAAAAATTAACGGAGAATCCGATTTTTGGTAATTTTTGAAAAATTTTCATGAAATCCGATTTGTACGAGTTTTTGAAAATTATTCATGAAATCCGATTTTCGGAAATTTTTGAAAAATTTTCTTTAAATCCGATTTTTGGGTATTTATGAAAAATTTTCGGGAAATCCGATTTTTGGGAATTTTTAAAAAATTAACGTCGAATCCGATTTTTGAGTATTTTTGCACAATTTTCGTAAAATCCGATTTTTGGGAATTTTTGAAAATTTTTTATGAAATCCGATTTTCGGTAATTTCCGAAAAATTTTCGGGAAATTCGATTTTTGGGAATTTGTGAAAAAATTTTCGGGAAATCCGATTTTTGTATATTTTTTAAAAATATTAGGGGAATCCCATTTGTGGAAGTTTTTGAAAAATTTTCGGGAAATCCTATTTTTGGGAATTTTTGAAATATTTCCGGGAAATCCGATTTTTGGGAATTTTTGAAAAATTTTCGGGAAATCCGATTTTGGGTAATTTTTGAAAAATTTTCGGGAAATTCGACTTTTGGGAATTTTTGAAAAATTTCCGGGAAATCCGATTTTTGGGAATTTTTCAAAAATGTTCGGAAATCCGATTTTTGAAAAATTTTCGGGAAATCCTATTTTTGGGAATTTTTGAAAAATTTTCGTGAAATCCGATTTGTGGGAATTTTTGAAAAATTTTCAGGAAATCCTATTTTTGGGAATTTTTGAAAAATTAACGGAGAATCCGATTTTTGCTAATTTTTGAAAAATTTTCGGGAAATCCGATTTTTGCGAATTTTAAAAATTTTTCATGAAATCCGTTTTTCGGAAATTTTTGAAATTTTTCTTGAAATCCGATTTTTGGGTATTTAATAAAAACTTTCGGGAAATCCTTTTTTTGGGAATTTTTAAAAAATTAACGGGGAATCCGATTTTTGCGAATTTTTGAACAACTTTCGGGAAAACCGATTTTTGGGATTTTTTAAAAATTTTCGGGAAATCCGATTTTTGGAATTTGTGAAAAGTTTCGGGGAATCCGATTTCTTTGAATTTTTGTAAAATTGTCGGGAAATCAGATTTTCGGTCATTTTTGAAAAATTTTCGAAAAATCCGATTTTTGGGAATTTTTGAAAAATTTTCGGGAAATCCGATTTTTGGGAATTTTGTAAAAGTTTTCGTGAAATCCAATTTTTGGGAATTGTTGTAAAATTTTCGGGAAATCCCATTTTTGGGAATTTTTGAAATATTTCCGGGAAATCCGATTTTTGGGAATTTTTGAAAAATTTTTGGTAAATCCTATTTTGGGTAATTTTTGAAAAATTTTCGGGAAATTCGATTTTTGGGAATTTTTCAAAAATTTTCGGGAAATCCTATTTATGTGAATTTTTGAAAAATTTTCGTGAAATCCGATTTTTGGGAATTTTTGAAAAATTTTCGGGAAATCCTATTTTTGGGAATTTTGAAAAATTAACGGAGAATCCGATTTTTGGTAATTTTGAAAAATTTTCCTGAAATCCGATTTTTACGAGTTTTTGAAAATTTTTCATGAAATCCGATTTTCGGAAATTTTTGAAAAATTTTCGGGAAATGAGATTTCGGAAAATCCGACTTTTGGGAATTTGTGGAAAATTTTGGGCGGATCGGATTTTCGGTAGCGTTTGTAAAATTTTCGGGAAATCCTATTTTCGGTTATTTTTAGAAACTTTTTTCGGGAAATCCGATTTTCGGTTATTTTCAAAAAATTTTCGGGAAATCCGATTTTTGGGAATTTGTGAAAAATTTTCTTGAAATCCTATTTTTGGGAATTTTTGAAAATTTTCGGGAAATCCGATTTTCGGTAATTTTCGAAAAATTTTCGGGAAATCCGATTTTCCGTTGTTTTGAAAATTTTTCGCGAAATCCGATTTTCGGAATTTGTGAAAAATTTTCGGGAAATCCGATTCTTGTGAATTTTTAAAATGTTCGGGGAATCCCATTTTCGGAAATTTTTGAAAATGTTGGGGAAATATGATTTTTGGGAATTTTTGAAAAATTTTCGGGAAATCCGATTTTTGGGAATTTTTGAAAAATTTTCGGAAAATCCGATTTTTGAAAAATTTTCGGGAAATCCGATCTTTGGGAATTTTTAAAAATTTCCGCGAAATCCGATTTTTGGGAATTTGTGAAAAATTTTCGGGAATCCGATTTTCTGTAATTTTTGAAAAAAATTTATGAAATCCGATTTTCTGGAATTTGTGAAAAGTTTCGGGAAATCCGATTTCTGGGTATTTTTAAAAAATTGTCGTTAAATCAGATTTACGGTCATTTTTGAAAAATTTTCGGGAAATCCGATTTTTTTGTATTTTAAAAAAATTTTCGGGAAATTAGATTTTCGGGAATTTTTGAAAAATTTTCGGGAAATCCGATTTTTGAAAAATTCTCATGAAATCCGATTTTCGGAAATTTTTTAAAAATTTTCGGGAAATCCGATTTTCGGTAATTTTCGGGGAATCCGATTTTTGGAAATTTTCGTAAAATTTTCGGGAAATCCGATTTTTGGTCATTTTTGAAAAATTTTCGAGAAATCCGAGTTTTGCGAATTTTTGAAAAATTTCCGTGAAATCCGATTTTTGGGAATTTTTTAAAAATTTTCGCGAAATTCGACTTTTGGGAATTATTGAAAAATTTTCGGGAAATCCGATTTTGAAAAATTTTCGATAAATCCTATTTTCGGAAATTATTTAAAAATTTTTTGGAAATTCGACTTTTGAAAATTTTTGAAAAATTTTCGGGAAATCCTATTTTGGAATTTTTGAACAATTTTCGGGAAATACGATTTTTGGGAATTTTTGAAGAAATTTTATGAAATCCGATTTTCGGAAATTTTTGAAAAATTGTCGGGAAATCCGATTTTTGGAATTTGTGAAAAGTTTCGGGGAATCCGATTTCTGGGAATTTTTGTAAAATTGTCGGGAAATCAGATTTTCGGTCATTTTTGAAAAATGTTCGGGAAGTCCGATTTTTGGGTATTTTTAAAAACTTTCGGGAAATCCGATTTTCGGGAATTTTTGAAAAATTTTCGGGAAATCCGATTTTTGAAAAATTTTCGTCAAATCCGATTTGTGGGAATTTTTGAAGAATTTCCGGGAAATCCGATTTTCGGTACTTTTTGAAAATTTTCGTGAAATCCGATTTTTGGGAATTTTGTAAAAGTTTTCGTGAAATCCAATTTTTGGGAATTATTGAAAAATTTTCGGGAAATCCGATTTTTGAAATATTTCCGGGAAATCCGATTTTCGGGAATTTTTGAAAATTTTTCGGGAAATCCTATTTTTGGGAATTTTTGAAAAATTAGCGGAGAATCCGATTTTTGGTAATTTTTGAAAAATTTTCAGGAAATACGATTTTTACGAATTTTTGAAAATTTTTCATGAAATCCGATTTTCGGAAATTTTTGAAAAATTTTCTTGCAATCCCATTTTTGGGTATTTAATAAAAATTTTCGGGAAATCCGATTTTCCGAAATTTTTGAAAAATTTTCGGGAAATCCAATTTCGGAAAATCCGACTTTTTTTTGAAAAATTTTCGGCAGATCGGATTTTCGGTAGCGTTTGTAAAATTTTCGGGGAATCCCATTTTCGGAAATTTTTGAAAAATTTTCTGGAAATCCGATTTTCGGTAATTTTCGAAAAATTTTCGGTACTTTTTGAAAAATTTTCCGGAAATACGATTTTTACGAATTTTTGAAAAATTTTCGGGAATTACGATTTTTACGAATTTTTGAAAATTTTTCATGAAATCCAATTTTAAAAATTTTCTTGCAATCCGATTTTTGGGTATTTAATAAAAAATTTCGGGAAATCCTATTTTCGGTAATTTTCGAAAAATTTTCGGTACTTTTTGAAAAATTTTCGGGAAATCCGATTTTTGTGAATTTTGTAAAAGTTTTCGTGAAATCCAATTTTTGGGAATTATTGAAAAATTTTCGGGAAATCCTATTTTTGGGAATTTTTGAAATATTTTCGGGAAATCCTCTTTTTGGGAATTTTTGAAAAATTAGCGGAGAATCCGAATTTTGGTAATTTTTAAAAAAATTTCGGGAAATCCGATTTACGGAAATTTTTGAAAAATTTTCGGGAAATCCGATTTTTGGAATTTGTGAAAAGTTTCGGGGAATCCGATTTCTGGGAATTTTTGTAAAATTGTCGGGAAATCAGATTTTCGGTCATTTTTGAAAAATGTTCGGGAAGTCCGATTTTTGGGTATTTTTAAAAACTTTCGGGAAATCCGATTTTCGGGAATTTTTGAAAAATTTTCGGGAAATCCGATTTTTGAAAAATTTTCGTCAAATCCGATTTGTGGGAATTTTTGAAGAATTTCCGGGAAATCCGATTTTCGGTACTTTTTGAAAAATTTTCGTGAAATCCGATTTTTGGGAATTTTGTAAAAGTTTTCGTGAAATCCAATTTTTGGGAATTATTGAAAAATTTTCGGGAAATCCGATTTTTGAAATATTTCCGGGAAATCCGATTTTCGGGATTTTTTTAAAATTTTTCGGGAAATCCTATTTTTGGGAATTTTTGAAAAATTAGCGGAGAATCCGATTTTTGGTAATTTTTGAAAAATTTTCAGGAAATACGATTTTTACGAATTTTTGAAAATTTTTCATGAAATCCGATTTTCGGAAATTTTTGAAAAATTTTCTTGCAATCCCATTTTTGGGTATTTAATTAAAATTTTCGGGAAATCCGATTTTCCGAAATTTTTGAAAAATTTTCGGGAAATCCAATTTCGGAAAATCCGACTTTTGGGAATTTTTGAAAAATTTTCGGCAGATCGGATTTTCGGTAGCGTTTGTAAAATTTTCGGGGAATCCCATTTTCGGAAATTTTTGAAAAATTTTCTGGAAATCCGATTTTCGGTAATTTTCGAAAAATTTTCGGTACTTTTTGAAAAATTTTCCGGAAATACGATTTTTACGAATTTTTGAAAAATTTTCGGGAATTACGATTTTTACGAATTTTTGAAAATTTTTCATGAAATCCGATTTTAAAAATTTTCTTGCAATCCGATTTTTGGGTATTTAATAAAAAATTTCGGGAAATCCTATTTTCGGTAATTTTCGAAAAATTTTCGGTACTTTTTGAAAAATTTTCGGGAAATCCGATTTTTGTGAATTTTGTAAAAGTTTTCGTGAAATCCAATTTTTGGGAATTATTGAAAAATTTTCGGGAAATCCTATTTTTGGGAATTTTTGAAATATTTTCGGGAAATCCTATTTTTGGGAATTTTTGAAAAATTAGCGGAGAATCCGAATTTTGGTAATTTTTAAAAAAATTTCGGGAAATCCGATTTACGGAAATTTTTGAAAAATTTTCGGGAAATCCGATCTTTGGGAATTTTTTAAAAATTTTCGCGAAATCCGATTTTTGGGAATTTGTGAAAAATTTTCGGGGAATCCGATTTTCTGTAATTTTTGAAAAAAATTTATGAAATCCGATTTTCTGGAATTTGTGAAAAGTTTCGGGGAATCCGATTTCTGGGTATTTTTAAAAAATTGTCGTAAAATCAGATTTTCGGTCATTTTTAAAAAATTTTCGGGAAATCCGATTTTTTTGTATTCTTAAAAAATTTTCGGGAAATCCGATTTTCGGGAATTTTTGAAAAATTTTCGGGAAATCCGATTTTAGAAAAATTCTCATGAAATCCGATTTTCGGAAATTTTTGAAAAATTTTCGGGAAATCCGATTTTCGGTAATTTTCGGGGAATCCGATTTTTGGGAATTTTCGTAAAATTTTCGGGAAATCCGATTTTCGGTCATTTTTGAAAAATTTTCGGGAAATCCTATTTATGGGAATTTTTGAAAAATTAACGGAGAATCCGATTTTCGGAAATTTTTGAAAAATTTTCGGGAAATCCGATTTCTGCGAATTTTTGAAAATTTTTCATGAAATCCGATTTTCGGAAATTTTTGAATAATTTTTTGGAAATCCGGTTTTTGAAAAGAATTAACGGGGAATCCGATTTTTTGGAATTTTTGAACAATTTTCGGGAAATACGATTTTTGGGAATTTTTGAAGAAATTTTATGAAATCCGATTTTCGGAAATTTTTGAAAAATTGTCTGGAAATCCGATTTTTTGGAATTTGTGAAAAGTATCGGGGAATCCGATTTCTGGGAATTTTTGTAAAATTGTCTGGAAATCAGATTTTCGGTCATTTTTGAAAAATGTTCGGGAAGTCCGATTTTTGGGTATTTTTAAAAAAACTTTCGAATTTTCGGGAATTTTTGTAAAATTTTCGGGAAATCCGATTTTTGAAAAATTTTCGTGAAATCCGATTTGTCGGAATTTTTGAAAAATGTTCGGAAATCCGATTTTTGGGAATTTTTGAAGAATTTCCTGGAAATCCGATTTTCGGTACTTTTTGAAAAATTTTCGGGAAATCCGATTTTGGGTAATTTTGTAAAAATTTTCGGGAAATTCGACTTTTGGGAATTTTTGAAAAATTTCCGGGAAATCCGATTTTTGGGAGTTTTTCAAAAATGTTCTTAAATCCGATTTTTGAAAAATTTTCGGGAAATCCTATTTTTGTGAATTTTTGAAAAATTTTCGTGAAATCCGATTTGTGGGAATTTTTGAAAAATTTCCAGGAAATCCTATTTTTGGGAATTTTTGAAAAATTAACGGAGAATCCGATTTTTGCTAATTTTTGAAAAATTTTCGGGAAATCCGATTTTTGCGATTTTTTTAAATTTTTCCATGAAATCCGTTTTTCGGAAATTTTTGAAAATTTTTCTTCAAATCTGATTTTTGGGTATTTAATAAAAACTTTCGGGAAATCCTATTTTTGGGAATTTTTAAAAAATTAACGGAGAATCCGATTTTTGGGAATTTTTGAACAATTTTCGGGAAATCCGATTTTTGGGATTTTTTAAGAAATTTTCGGGAAATCCGATTTTTTGGAATTTGTGAAAAGTTTCGCTGAATATGATTTCTTTGAATTTTTGTAAAATTGTCGGGAAATCAGATTTTCGGTCATTTTTGAAAAATTTTCGAAAAATCCGATTTTTGGGTATTTTTAAAAAACTTTCGGGAAATCCGATTTTCGGGAATTTTTGAAAAATTTTTGGTAAATCCTATTTTGGGTAATTTTTGAAAAATTTTCGGGAAATTCGATTTTTGGGAATTTTTGAAAAATTTTCGCGAAATCCTATTTTTGTGAATTTTTGAAAAATTTTCGTAAAATCCGATTTTTATGAATTTTTGAAAAATTTTCGGGAAATCCTATTTTTGGGAATTTTTGAAAAATTAACGGAGAATCCGATTTTTGGTAATTTTTGAAAAATTTTCATGAAATCCGATTTGTACGAGTTTTTGAAAATTTTTCATGAAATCCGATTTTCGGAAATTTTTCCGAAAATTTTTCTTTAAATCCGATTTTTGGGTATTTATGAAAAATTTTCGGGAAATCCGATTTTTGGGAATTTTTAAAAAATTAACGTCGAATCCGATTTTTGAGTAATTTTGCACAATTTTCGGGAAATCCGATTTTTGGGAATTTTTGAAAATTTTTTATGAAATCCGATTTTCGGTAATTTCCGAAAAATTTTCGGGAAATTCGATTTTTGGGAATTTGTGAAAAAATTTTCGGGAAATCCGATTTTTGTATATTTTTTAAAAATATTAGGGGAATCCCATTTGTGGAAGTTTTTGAAAAATTTTCGGGAAATCCGATTTTTTGAATTTTGTTAAAGTTTTCGTGAAGTCCAATTTTTGGGAATTTTTCAAAAATTATCGGGAAATCCGATTTTTGAAAAATTTTCGGGAAATCCTATTTTTGGGAATTTTTGAAATATTTCCGGGAAATCCGATTTTTGGGAATTTTTGAAAAATTTTCGGGAAATCCGATTTTGGGTAATTTTTGAAAAATTTTCGGGAAATTCGACTTTTGGGAATTTTTGAAAAATTTCCGGGAAATCCGATTTTTGGGAATTTTTCAAAAATGTTCGGAAATCCGATTTTTGAAAAATTTTCGGGAAATCCTATTTTTGTGAATTTTTGAAAAATTTTCGTGAAATCCGATTTGTGGGAATTTTTGAAAAATTTTCAGGAAATCCTATTTTTGGGAATTTTTGAAAAATTAACGGAGAATCCGATTTTTGCTAATTTTTGAAAAATTTTCGGGAAATCCGATTTTTGCGAATTTTTAAAAATTTTTCATGAAATCCGTTTTTCGGAAATTTTTGAAAATTTTTCTTGAAATCCGATTTTTGGGTATTTAATAAAAACTTTCGGGAAATCCTTTTTTTGGGAATTTTTAAAAAATTAACGGGGAATCCGATTTTTGGGAATTTTTGAACAATTTTCGGGAAATCCGATTTTTGGGATTTTTTAAAAAATTTTCGGGAAATCCGATTTTTTGGAATTTGTGAAAAGTTTCGGGGAATCCGATTTCTTTGAATTTTTGTAAAATTGTCGGGAAATCAGATTTTCGGTCATTTTTGAAAAATTTTCGAAAAATCCGATTTTTGGGTATTTTTAAAAAACTTTCGGGAAATCCGATTTTCGGGAATTTTTGAAAAATTTTTGGTAAATCCTATTTTGGGTAATTTTTGAAAAATTTTCGGGAAATTCGATTTTTGGGAATTTTTGAAAAATTTTCGGGAAATCCTATTTTTGTGAATTTTTGAAAAATTTTCGTAAAATCCGATTTTTATGAATTTTTGAAAAATTTTCGGGAAATCCTATTTTTGGGAATTTTTGAAAAATTAACGGAGAATCCGATTTTTGGTAATTTTTGAAAAATTTTCATGAAATCCGATTTGTACGAGTTTTTGAAAATTATTCATGAAATCCGATTTTCGGAAATTTTTGAAAAATTTTCTTTAAATCCGATTTTTGGGTATTTATGAAAAATTTTCGGGAAATCCGATTTTTGGGAATTTTTAAAAAATTAACGTCGAATCCGATTTTTGAGTATTTTTGCACAATTTTCGTAAAATCCGATTTTTGGGAATTTTTGAAAATTTTTTATGAAATCCGATTTTCGGTAATTTCCGAAAAATTTTCGGGAAATTCGATTTTTGGGAATTTGTGAAAAAATTTTCGGGAAATCCGATTTTTGTATATTTTTTAAAAATATTAGGGGAATCCCATTTGTGGAAGTTTTTGAAAAATTTTCGGGAAATCCTATTTTTGGGAATTTTTGAAATATTTCCGGGAAATCCGATTTTTGGGAATTTTTGAAAAATTTTCGGGAAATCCGATTTTGGGTAATTTTTGAAAAATTTTCGGGAAATTCGACTTTTGGGAATTTTTAAAAAATTTCCGGGAAATCCGATTTTTGGGAATTTTTCAAAAATTATCGGGAAATCCGATTTTTGAAAAATTTTCGGGAAATCCTATTTTTGGGAATTTTTGAAATATTTCCGGGAAATCCGATTTTTGCTAATTTTTGAAAAATTTTCGGGAAATCCGATTTTTGCGAATTTTTTAAAATTTTTCATGAAATCCGTTTTTCGGAAATTTTTGAAAATTTTTCTTGAAATCCGATTTTTGGGTATTTAATAAAAACTTTCGGGAAATCCTTTTTTTGGGAATTTTTAAAAAATTAACGGGGAATCCGATTTTTGCGAATTTTTGAACAACTTTCGGGAAAACCGATTTTTGGGATTTTTTAAAAAATTTTCGGGAAATCCGATTTTTTGGAATTTGTGAAAAGTTTCGGGGAATCCGATTTCTTTGAATTTTTGTAAAATTGTCGGGAAATCAGATTTTCGGTCATTTTTGAAAAATTTTCGAAAAATCCGATTTTTGGGAATTTTTGAAAAATTTTCGGGAAATCCGATTTTTGGGAATTTTGTAAAAGTTTTCGTGAAATCCAATTTTTGGGAATTATTGTAAAATTTTCGGGAAATCCCATTTTTGGGAATTTTTGAAATATTTCCGGGAAATCCGATTTTTGGGAATTTTTGAAAAATTTTTGGTAAATCCTATTTTGGGTAATTTTTGAAAAATTTTCGGGAAATTCGATTTTTGGGAATTTTTCAAAAATTTTCGGGAAATCCTATTTTTGGGAATTTTTGAAAAATTAACGGAGAATCCGATTTTTGGTAATTTTTGAAAAATTTTCCTGAAATCCGATTTTTACGAGTTTTTGAAAATTTTTCATGAAATCCGATTTTCGGAAATTTTTGAAAAATTTTCGGGAAATGAGATTTCGGAAAATCCGACTTTTGGGAATTTGTGGAAAATTTTGGGCGGATCGGATTTTCGGTAGCGTTTGTAAAATTTTCGGGAAATCCTATTTTCGGTTATTTTTAGAAATTTTTTTCGGGAAATCCGATTTTCGGTTATTTTCAAAAAATTTTCGGGAAATCCGATTTTTGGGAATTTGTGAAAAATTTTCTTGAAATCCTATTTTTGGGAATTTTTGAAAAAATTTCGGGAAATCCGATTTTCGGTAATTTTCGAAAAATTTCCGGGAAATCCGATTTTCCGTTGTTTTGAAAATTTTTCGCGAAATCCGATTTTTCGGAATTTGTGAAAAATTTTCGGGAAATCCGATTCTTGTGAATTTTTTAAAAATGTTCGGGGAATCCCATTTTCGGAAATTTTTGAAAAATGTTGGGGAAATATGATTTTTGGGAATTTTTGAAAAATTTTCGGGAAATCCGATTTTTGGGAATTTTTGAAAAATTTTCGGAAAATCCGATTTTTGAAAAATTTTCGGGAAATCCGATCTTTGGGAATTTTTTAAAAATTTCCGCGAAATCCGATTTTTGGGAATTTGTGAAAAATTTTCGGGGAATCCGATTTTCTGTAATTTTTGAAAAAAATTTATGAAATCCGATTTTCTGGAATTTGTGAAAAGTTTCGG